>MU832122.1:0-86048 GCA_029204225.1 Diphasiastrum complanatum | reverse complement strand
CTACTATTGTATGTGGTTTGTAGGGATACAGGTTGTGAGCCATTTACTAAAAAATTTTACCCGCTCATTCTTGGTTTTATACAACAAGCTTTGCTTTCCCTTAACATGTTTCAAATTGATTGAATCGCTTCTACATGACATTCTAGGTGTGTAGAATTTCAAAATTCCGACCCATTTCTTGTTTCTTCTATATGGCATTCACGGCCTACACGACTTGCTTGGCATCTATATGTGTGTTTGTAGTCTATATGGCACATTGCGGTCTATTTGTATGCACAAAACTATCTTCTACTGCTTTTTTTATGATGGTCTTGGTCTATACAATTTGCTTGGGCACCATTTATATATTCTACAATGTTTGTTGTGCTCTTACAATGTATCATCAGTCTAGAGATAACATGACATCTTTTACCGTTTCACGTAAAAGCATTGACCTATACGATTACCTTGGGCTCTATTTGTATAGTCTCATTTATTTGCTAGTGCTATTATATAACATCGGGGTAAGTCATTAGCATCGAGAATGCTCAACTTGGTCTCCAACACTTCATTTATTATGACTTGCCAAAAACACATGTGATTAAGCCTCATGGGGCAGTAAGATAGGTTGATTTGAGTCACGTTAGTAGTGACTTGGCATGTGGATAAGCTTCGTCAGTCTAATCGACTCTTCACTCTAACTCGTTGGACTTCCTAGATAATTATAAATAGGCTCATTTGGTAGATGAATTGCATGAAAGTAGCTCTAAGCTTGGCTTAGCGTTAGTTACATTCAGTTGCGAATCACCTTGTTATTCATATGAATATTGTCATTGTGGATCTTCTTATTCGCAATATTTCAAACTATTTCCAAGTTTATTGGTCGTCCTACCCATGAATGAGTATCATTGTGTGTCTTGGATTCTCTACAATTGGATGCCCATGGCATTCTTGAAGTATATTATTGGCCTACTATTTACATGTATTGAGCATTACTACCAGTTAGCTATGTTTAGCTATTGTGGCATTAATTATCCATCATGGTAACATTGCTTCATTCATTTGGCACTCTTACTCCATGTGTCTGATAAGCAGCCTATTTTCTCTGGAGCACTATGATCTCATAATCTTGATCCATGTGCACAACATTCTACATTTATACTTTCACAATCGGTATTTGGCCACATCTATCTTCATTGTTGTGGCAACAATCACATTCCTTCATGCAACCATTTTGCCACTGTTGGCGTTATTTTATTCCCAAGATGCTGGCACTTGCTTTTGCAAGTGGTGGTTTTCTCAGTCCTCCTGCACCTGTATTGCAGCATTATTAAGTGTTGCAGTGTCTTTATTTTATTTATTTATTCATTTGTTTTTATTTCTTTACGCATAATACTCATGGGCTACATGTTTAGCTTGCAGTATACTTGACATGGCACACTGTAGGACTCTTTCTACATGCATTCTTGGTCCATTCATAAAGCTTGCTAGATGCTTCATATCATTTAAGACTTTCTCATAATTCAGTTATGAGGTCTCCTTTTCATCTTGCCACTTCTTGAAAATCCCATTTTTGTAGATTCTTCTTTGACGTTTGCAGTTGACAACACTATAGCCCTTTTGCAGCCTCAACATCTGATGCCTTTACTATTTCATCCTTTTCCTGTATCGGCATTGTTACTTTTGAGGCATCAACCTCTGCATTTTGACATTCTCATCCTCCTCCTCATTGAGGCATTGTAGCTTTGACAATTGATGTCTTTTCGGCATCATGCGGTATATTTATCCTTATTTCTGCAGCTTTGTTCCTTCATCTTGACATCATCATCATCCTCCTTTTTTAGTTTCAGCATTTTCCTTGTCAATGTAGCTTATATATTCATTTTGTGACATCAATAACTTCTTATTGTGGAGTCAAATATGCCCTTCTCATCATTTCAACGAAAGCAAAGATAACTATCTTTGGCAATATGCTATTCTGGTATTGCCAACTTCATTGCCAGCAAATTACTTTCTCTTCATCATTTCTTCATTGGCAAAAACAGTGAGAACATTGTGTTTTGAAGGAGGGAGGATTGTAGGCTGAATGTGACCAACAGGGACAACTATATGGACTATGGATCTACATTTTAAATTAAATATCACTTGAATGTTTTAGAGCTAAAGTTTGGTATTTTGAAACTAACCTTTACTACTAAATTTATGAGAACATTCATATAAGAAGTGCATTTACTGGATCCCTAAATCAGGGCATGGGCCAGCTCCCTAGTTAGGTCAAGCTAAGAGCCTATGCAAACGATAAATAGGAAGTTGAACTTTTTTATTGACGATTGATTAATTGCAGACTAGCTCTTGTTTCAGTAAGATCATTTTCACTAGCTTAGGCCTTAGTTCATCCGAGATACAGCAGAAAACTGGACGATATCATTGCTCCAGAGTCCACAACTGATTACGTTGTTCTGCATTGCTTATCTATTCACTTGCTGTTGTTTCCCTATTCATCTGTGAGCTATGGATGTTTTGCTCATAACTCAAAATTTGTAATTCCTGTTCTTCTGGTAATGCTCATTTCAGTAGCAAGAATCGCTCACGTTCCTCTTGCCTCATCAAACATAAATTTGGGGACATAATCCGAGCTTCTCTGATTGTTTAGAAAAAATGGTCATGATACAAATGTTTTTAAAGAGTATCAATGTCGTCTCAAATGCCTTAAGACAAAAAATTACAAATGCTTCATTTGATTAATAGAAGGATATTTGTGGACAAACTGTCAGGTCACTTACAGCGAATGTATAAATTGATTGCATGACTTAAAAACCCGCTACCAGGAACTCCATTCAGAAGAGAAGCTATTGGAACAAAAGTCATCGATATGACTTCCGGCGCAGACGAAACAGTTGTAAGCCATTCTTCATGGCCTTTCACAAAGTCATTTCCTCCTCTTCTCTGCAGTATTACCTCTATATCCTGTAAAATCAAAATCTTAGAGGCATCAAATCAACTGAACTAAAATAATAATACCATTTGAGACCTAATTGATTACTGTCTGATCTTAACATTTGTACATCAGCACATGACAACAGTCTTCGAGATTCTTCAACAATTTCTGGTGCTTTCTTATGTTGACACCCACAAATACATGCCGTGTAATAAAAACCCAAGAAGGTTCAAACTAGTTGCTATCTTCAAATTGTTTGAAGCAATAAAAATTGTTTAGAAAGGCTCGTATTGCTATACATAAATTGAAAGCATAAACATGTTGTGTCATAAAAACGCAAGAAGGTCCAAACTAGTTGCAATCTTCAAACTGTTTGAAGCAATAAAAACTGTTTAGGAAGGCTCGTATTGCTATACATAAATTGATCAATTTAGGACAAATTCTCTTCTTCATGCGAAAATAAGCCTTGAATAGTCAAGTTCTAGAAATTCAGTGGTTTTCCTTTTGCAGAACTTGAAACAGATTATGAAGTTTGTATTAGAGTTGTGCCACACAAAATCTGGTAATCATATTTTTACGTAAAATAAATAAAATGATCACAAGATGGGTTTTATAATGCTCAACGAACTTACCATCACTCATTAACTGGTACAAGTTACAACACATGCATTATTAAAAAGTCGAGACCTAAGGTATAAAAAGTTCGTCAAAGGTCTACGAATCTTTCAAAACCTTGATTCATTGATAGTTTCTAAAGATTTGTGGAGCATCATCTTATGAGCTTTAAGTCTAGATATTTTTATAGTGCATGAAGAGTGATGGTAAATCCATTGAGCATTATAAAGCCCATCTTGTGATCACTTAATTTTTGGGATAAAAATACAATTAACAGAGGCACAACTCTAATGCAAACATATGGTGAAAATCGTGTATCAAGTCATGAAAAAGAGTATGGTGATAGAAAGCAATTTTCCATATATAATATTTCATGATAGAAATTCACAACAGACCAGGGCATTGATGATAAATGGCTCAAAAGCTTATCTACAGAGACCATATTAAAAAAAATTTGTAAAGTACTGATATGCGTTTGCAGCATTTTTCTTCTTCACTTGGTGAAGTCTAGCAATGCATATCATCAAGTCACTCTGACAAGCTTTGTTATTCCCATACACTAAACCAAAAGGTGGTTAGAAGCCTTTTCCAAGGGTAGAGCAGAATTCATAAAGTCAGATGGAATTCAGGCTTTGGGATCAAATAACAGCATTCTCGAATCTCTTGTCCAAAAGGTTAGTAGAAGAGTTGAAAGTTTAATGACTGAAGAAGAGCCTTTCTAATTTACGGCTGATCGGACCGAGGTCAATAGAAATTAAAATCAGGTAGTACTTGAAGCAGTTCTATACATGAAGTATTAGATGCAGGTCACATGCAGAAACATGTCCACATTAGCTTTCATACATTTGTACAACAACCGTACTAAGTTTCTATCACTTTTTCCTGAGGTGAAGGGCAGACTCGATCATGATAAAGGCTAGCACCAAACATATAACACGGCAAGCAATACTTGATAATGTGAACAGTTGTAATGACATATCAACATAGATGTTGTATCTTTAAGTGACAACAAAGCTCCTAAGGGAGCAGTGTTTTCTAAGTAGAGAAAAATGCAGTGCCCTTACTCTAGTTCTGAAACTCATGGTCAAGTTGCTCATAATCAGTATATCTACTGTTATCACCAATGTGATACTGCAACTGGTGTTATGCAGAAACATTTTATTGATTTTACTTTGATTGATCCAGATTGAAATTCACGTAAAGCAATCAATAAGGAGCTTCATCAATATCCATACTAGATCTGTCATACCTTGACTGCATGCTACATCTGAAGGTTAATAAGATTAACTCTTATGTTTATACACAGAGGATGCCAAAAGGAAATCAAAGAAGTGCAAATTCTTCCTCTGAATCAGTCAAAATTTCAAATCACAAATAGTCAAACAAACAGTGCTTCCTCACAAAGGGAAGCAAAAGCCACCGCACTTCGAAAAAAACTGAGATACAGATTGTAATGCAAATGCTACCATGTTTTGTCTTCTCCAGATCCAAGCAGACTATCTTATCTCACATGCACGTGAGTGAACACACATGCACACCAGAGGTATATGCATGTTAAATCTAGGATAGTAACCACACAGCAATAGAAAAGATGCAATCTTTAACATTCTCAAGACCATCCTCAGTCCAAGTATTATTAACTACATCATGCATAACATACACTATACGTGATGACGTCTTTTATTATGGAATTCAACCTCCAACACCACCTCATGGAATCAGTGACCAAGAGCATGGGCAAGGGAAATAATGCAGATCAAATTTGCAAGAGAGAGAGAGAGAGAGAGAGAGAGAGAGAGAGAGAGAGAGAGAGAGAGAGAGAGAGAGAGAGAGAGAGAGAGAGAGAGAGAGAGAGAGAGAGAGAGAGAGAGAGAGAGAGAGTTAACCAAAGGTTCAATCATGAAAACCTAAATGAGAATCAAGCATTACAGAGCATGGGAGCGAAGCATACCTTTTTAGAAACAAATGAAAGAGAATGATATGTTTTTGCAATTTGCAAATGCTGTGCAAGATTCATTGATGTCGGTACACCTCTTATCTGAAATTGCAGAGGACAAAGCATCAACATTTATAAGTATTTTCTGGTTTTCTCTTGTAGAGAGTGATGTTGTAACTTGTTACAAAAGACCTGGTAGTTTGTGATATATAGATGATAATGCGTGCTTCACATAGAGCATGTATTGCTTGCCTTCTCCTTACTGAGATCGTCATCCTCCAAAGCTTTGACAGATTGCTCCCTAGGATCTCGAAACCTTTGATCTCCAACCTTTTTCAAGTACTTTTGTATTTCTATTGGTGACACGCGTGATGATTGTTGTTGACGAACATATATCACATCCTTTCCTCCAATATTAACACTGAGAACTATGTGTGTACCATACTTTTCAATAAAGCTGTGAAAGAAAATCTCATCAAAAGATTATAATTGAACATCTCAGAAGCCTCATACTTGTACTACAAACGAATGATAGC
Source organism: Diphasiastrum complanatum (assembly GCA_029204225.1). Classification (NCBI taxonomy): domain Eukaryota; kingdom Viridiplantae; phylum Streptophyta; class Lycopodiopsida; order Lycopodiales; family Lycopodiaceae; genus Diphasiastrum; species Diphasiastrum complanatum. The sequence continues at coordinate 80,044 of MU832122.1, read as the reverse complement.
AAGGAAATATGCATGAAATGCTTATCGAACATGGACTGAGACACAAGCTCGACCTTGCATGCATTAAACCTCAGCAATCCTCCCAGGACTTCAAAAGCCCACTAACCTGGCCAATGCAGCCGGATCCCAGACAGAAGGCACTGCTTGCTTGACTTCATCACGAAGTGCCAAAGAAGTTTTAGTTACTTGCATTTTGTACAATGTAACAAACCAGCCATCAAGAGCAAGAGTTTTGGTTGTTGATGCATCTACATGCCATGGTCCCTTGAAGTTAAACATTGAATTGAAAAGACCAAGGGGAATCCTACCATTGATAGAAAGACCCAGATTGAATCGCTCCGACATCTACAAAGCCCAGAATACATGTTATAGAATGACCAGCAGTAGCCAGATTCTTTGATTGATATACTTTGGTACAATGTGGACAATGTAGAAAACTTGGATAAATCCAATGAAATTGAGTAGAAAACCAGCACAAACTCAGTCACATGTTTCAATTCAGAGCTGTCTCACATGTTAAAAATTTAAGTAGACCGAGCTATTAACGGGTAGAATGGTTCTTCCAGAACATGTAATTGCCATTATGAGGTTGAAGCTCCTTCCCAATGTTTATCAGATAAGAGCTCTTATCATTTCTTAAAGCACCTTGCATTTGCACTTTTCTTTAGGTGACCTTACATTCTGATTTTAATGTCTGGTTAAGCGGTCTATACTTTGCAGAAAATATTCAAAAGCACTCTGAAATAGAGCATATTCGTTCTGGTAGATTGAAGTACTTCACTAAACTCTTCAAGATGAAATGCTACAGCAAGCCAAGCATGATATAAATGATTAGAGCCATTTGAGCGATATGCCAAAGCAGATGGTTGAAGTCACTTAGAATATTTTAGCAACCATATTGACCATTTCAATTTTCCCATGCCTTGCTCTTTTTAATAGCAATAGTTTCTTTTATAGTAGCAATGGTGATCTCAGCTTGAAATGGTTAAAAGCAAAAAAAAGCTGGTTGATGCTTATTTGTTCCACCCATGGCAGCTCTTTTATGCATAGCTCATTTTGGAATCTTGCTTCCAACATGGTAAATACTGATACCAAGAGGGAGCTAAGTAATTAAACCTCCTACATGGTGAGTTATGAAAGGAAAAATAAGTGGAACAAAAATGGTAGAAATGTAACTAAAGCAGTTAACTTTCATCTAATGCACCCATCAATATCTATTCTATTGATGTGTTGTGCATTACAGTTTAGTAATGGGTTAACATTTGCAAATGAGGCACACAGTTGACGACTTTGGCCAAGTCATCACAGATGTTAATATTTATCTAAAGATCATATTTCCAACAGGAGGGTCTAATATCTGCTTGGAACTTGGCCAATTGTTATATGATGATCAAGTGAGAGTTCTGATGAATAAGGTTGAAATCAACAAAAAGGTATCTTCTCTTCCTTGGACACTCATTCAGGTGGAGTAGAACACTACCTCTTTTGCTCAAAAAAAACTTTCTGTTGCATGTATTCAACCATGCGACCATCGAAGGTGTAAGACGAACTCTCTCTCTCTCTCTCTCTCTCTCTCTCTCTCTCTCTCTCTCTCTCTCTCTCTCTCTCTCTCTTGCGCGCACACACACACATCATTAAACTGCTCCCCTCCCCCTACGGTACCTCTCATGATTTTTGAATTGGCTGTGGCAGCAGATTCTCTGGTCTCTTCAGGGCTTGTGCTGAAGTCACATCTTTATGTTTTGTGTGAAAAGTGCCATTTCTCGCATCAATTTCCCTCAGCATTTTGTAGATTTTCTTGTTTGGGCCTTGTCTATGAAATTTACCCATGAATCGCAGTTTAGGAACAATGCTAACATACTCCAGAGCACAAGATTGCTTTTTACAGTTTAATTTCAGGATACCGAAGGCTGCTGTAAAGAAGAATTTATTATCCTTCCGGTAGTGAATTTCATGCTCAGATTTTTTGGTACATGACCGGAGGAATCTCTTTGGGAAAATAGATTTGTTGTGAAATCAAACTTGCTAAAGCTTGAGCTAACAAGGAATGCAAAGGTATGACAAACATGACTTCCTGTCCTAACAGTATTTAGCATTGGCATGAAATACAACCATCAATGAAAACAGGAAATCCAAATAAATTGAGAGATGAAATTCGGAACCCTGGTCATGAAAACTACAGCTCCATTGCAAACTTAAGAGATAAAACACACAGAAAGAGAGGAGTACGTCCCAGAAGCCCATCACGGCCTACTGTTGTAAGGAAATACTCTATTCTTATGAGCACTTTTGACGATTGTTTGATGTGAATTGTTTATGTGTTCAATACCGCTGTTTTAGTATATTAGTTGAATTGTAACTTACAAGGAAAGTTGTACAGATAGTGGTCACTAGTACTGAAAGGATGTGAAACTATGAAAACAAACCTCCAAATTTCAGTGGTTCAGCATTTCTACGCTACTTTGTTACCTCGATCTCAATGAAAGGGTTGGCCGTGGATGTAGCTGCTAAAACGCAGAATAGTGCACCCTGTCCCAAGATAGGTTCTGCTTTCGTCCAACTCTCCTTAACTTACAGATTTATGGACTAGCCCTGGAATCTAACATTGAAAAGCTTGATCTGATTTTTATATATTGTACTCAGACAATGAGGCCTCTTCCAAATTTTCCTTCATAAATATCAAATTAAAAACGTGCATCCTCAATCTCAATTGAAAGGAAAACAGGAAGAAAACCTGATGGAAAGTCAAAACGTCGGATCTGAAACGCGTGCGCTCTCCCTTGTCACAAGTGATGTCCTTGGAGACATTGGAAACGGTAAAACCTCCAGGCACCACGATGTCGTGAAGGTGCTGTTCATCAAGCTTAATAAGACATGATCCTGGACGACCTTTGCAGTACCCTAACTTGAGATCCAAGGTTACATCGTATCCACGCCCCAACGCTTGAACAGCCCCCAGTGCCTTTGCCTGTGCGCTGGGATATGTAACTGCTTCTTTATCCATATGCCACTACCTGCAAGCCTCACTGCTCCTCAGCCATTTGCCAGCGAATTCAGATCAATGGACTAGTGACTATGTTACCCCTGTGTTCAAGAAGCTCATAGCTATACCATCTGACAAGGCAACGGTTGGATTATCCTTATTACAGATATCGAAGAAGACAACCACTTTGAATTTTTGTAACAAGCGATTGTGAAGTCTCTCCAGGGATTCTAAATTCGTACCTCTACAAGAGATGTTTGGAAGCAGGTGTGTGACTACAACCTATCAGGATAATAGTAGTAAAATTATGTCGTAAAGGCTAAATGTGTCTATAGTTCTTCCGTGAGCATCTGCACAAATTCAGTTGAACTGAAATATGACGTCGGAAATCCCTGATACTTGATAGCTGCCAGAATTCCGCCTCTCCACTTATTGCAATATGGAAACGAGTGTATGGTAAATAAATTGAAGGCGTATTATAGTTCTGCTTCTCGCAGACTATAAGCTTATAAGAATGATGATAGACTTCAAAACGAAACTCCGTTTGATCATAGATTCCAAAACAAAACTCCGTTTGATTACAGATGATTATAGATTTCAAGAAAATGGAAACTATGGCCATATAACACATATGCAAATAGTAGGAACTAGCGTACGACGTAATCAAAAACTCTGCAGATCTAAATGTAGCTGAGAACTGCAACCGATTACTCGCGTCCCTGAATGCAACACATGTCACAAAAGCAGACGAAAAACAGACGTTGCTCCGACGGAATCACGACTAGAACTTTGGATATCTGAGACTATCTGCTAAAATCCAAGCAAAACTAAATGGTCAAATTTCCAGTTCATCGTTGCCTGCACAGTCTTATCCCACGCCGCTCTTGAGACTTGCCTTGTGCGACGAAGACAGGCTGGTAAAATGCATCAAATTCCATCCAATTTTCGGACAAACAACACCACCAGCAGCAGGAAAAGAAGAGGCAGCAGCAGCAGCAGCAGCTGCATAAACCATGAAAGATCGGAGGAAAGAATTGGTAACAGAAATCGAGTGCGTAGTGGAAAAAAGGGAAGAGAGGGAGGGAAGGTTGGGGTAAGGAGGAAGGTGAGGAACGTTGATAGGTGCTTGCCTGCCTGCTGTTCAGGAAAGTACTGCTCGATTTGTCTCCATTGTTCATCATTCATTTTCTATGCATTTCCTTTCGTTACCATAACAACAACACACAACCCCGCATTAAAAAAAAAGGGAAAAATGACAAAGTCAATGACCCCTCCCTGACGGCCGGCGACGACCAACAAGCAAGCCACCTTAAACTTAACTTTCTCACATAGACACACACAACCCCCCAAATACACGTATTGCTTTTGTGTCATTTGTGTATTGCTTTGTGGTGTGACCAGGACACACTAAGTCAAATTCCAAAGCCCTTCTGACCTTCAATTGGTGACGCATTGTCAAAGAAGTGGACATTGCCCCACTCCACAAGCTACAAAGTCCTCGCCATGTCAACTTCTAGCTACTCCCATTTCACACCACTCCCTAGGCTCATGAGACCGAATGTCTTTGATCCCATATTTCTTCCCTTTCCTATTACTATGTCATTGTTACTGTAGCTTTCACATCACTCGTTAGAGTGATAAGATTGGATTGGTGTTGATCCCATTCCCCCTTTGCTACTACTACATTTCAGTTGCCACCACGTGGTCGCTTAGGCGGTTAAATTTTTCATGCATGGCTGCTCAGGCAGGCAAATTTTTCATGCCATGCAGGGCAACGAAAAAATATTTATGGAACATGTCTCCATGATAACATAGTTTCTCAATAATCTAAAAAAGGAAAAATATATGTTACCAAGATAGTATAAATAAGATAGAGCAAACATGTCTTCCACTCTTTCTAAACTTCAAAATATATGCCAAGCTTTAGTCTGAAATCCTCAAATTTGTCTTTGCTTAGCAACTTTGTGAATATAGCGGCCACTTGTATATTTGCGCTACAATGAATCACATCTGTCTTTTGAGCAAAGCTTTTCACGTATAAAATGATACTTTACTTCTATGTGCTTTGTTCTAACACAAAATACAAAATTCTTGGCCAACTGAAATGCACACTGACTATCACAAGAAATAATCATACCTTTGATTTCTTTCATGCCAATTTCTCTAAGCAGTTGGCGTAGCCAAATTGCTTCCTATGTTGTTGAACAAAAGCTTTATATTTAGCCTCTGTGGTGGAAAGTGAAACATTGTCTTGCTTTTTGCTCGACCAAGAGAAAAAACCATTGCCAATATCAAAAGCATAACCAATGGCTAATCTTCTATCATCTATACTACCACCCCAATCAATATCCACATAACCTTTTAGCGTCGGTAAATCAAACTGTCTTAAATAGACTAGAATAAGAACAATTGTGCCTTCCACGTACCTCAAAATGCGCTTGGCTGCTTTCCAATGTTCGATAGTAGGTGCTGCCATAAACTGACTCACCAAGCTCACAATATAACTAATATCTGGTCTAGTGATAGTGAGATATATAAGACTACCAACAAGTTGACATGCAATGTACTATCAATTGAACCACTCTCATCAAGACGCATTCATTTCTTACCAATCTCACTAGGAAAAGTCAAGGGCTTGCAATCAGACATATGAAATCTCTCTTGAACTTGATGAGCATATTTAGCTTGCAAAAGCTTAACATTGTCTATAATTTGCCACAGCTCTATGCCTAGGCAATAATGCATCAGATCCAAGTCTGTCATCTCAAAATGTTTACATAATCTAATCTTGATAGACTTTATCAAGTCCTCATCAGTTCCTATGATGATGATGTCATCTATGTACAACACTACCAAAGTAACGCTATTATTAGAATTCATCCACACAAAACTGTTAGAGAGAAAGTAGCTATCTATGTGACCATACAACATGAGCAGTGCTTACTTTAGACCATATAGCATTTTCGCAGCTTGCATACTTTGTCTTCTTGGCCTTTGAATGTTGATTTAACATCCATTTGAAGAATTTTCCAACCAAAAAATGAAGCTAATGCGATCACCAAGCATAAAGTAGTCCACTTAACTATAGGAGCAAATGTCTTTTCATAATCAATACCTTTTCTTTGCTCGTAGCCTTTAACCACCAACCGTGCCTTGTGTTTTGCAATCAATCCATTAGCATAAAACTTAGTTTTGTATAGCCATTTATTACTGGGTTTCTTGACAAATGGAAGATCAACTAAATCCCACATACCATATATTTGGATCTAGTCCATCTCGTCCTCCATATCCTCTTGCCACTCTTTAAGATCTTTTTCTTTTACAAAGGTTGTTGGCTCTTGACACGTCAATATGTCACTCATAAGGGCGTAATTCACATGGTAGCAATTAGGAGCTTTCATCTCTCTCATTGATCTTCTCCCCTCACCTTGCAAATTGGGCGAGAAACTGTTATAAAAAGAAGGCGAATATCAAGCAAGGGACAGTGAAGCAGTGGGGTAACATAGCCAAAGATGATGCAGAGGAGGATGAGACCAATGTGTTCTCATAAACATTGGCATCACATATTGATGGTGGTACGACGTGGTTCATTGACTCGGAAGCTACTTGGCACATGACCAAGAAACGTGATTGATTTGAAAACCTCTCACCAATCCATGATGAGGAAAAGGTCACACAAGCCAATGGGCAAGAGTGCCAAATTCAAGGAGTTAGCAATGTGCCAGTGCAATTTCCTGATGGTAAGAGAAAAAAAAATCTCAATGTACTTTACATGCTAGGACTTATGAAGGACTTACTACTCTTTGGGATAATGGCAAATTAATGTTTGAAAGTTGAGTTTGTCAAGGATGGTTGCTTGATGAAAGAAATGGATCATGACTACAAGGTAGTGGGGATAGGATATCGCGACAACAATGGTGGTCTCTACAAGTTGGATGCAGCCAAACCTAGTGAGTATGGCTTAGCTTCATCAATTGCATCTCAATCAAAATTATGGCATCGCAGGATGTGTCATTTGAACTACGGGAGCCTACGCTTGATGGATAAATTGAAGATGATAAGCGGTTTACTAGCATTACAGGATGAGCAACACTTTATATGTGAAGGTTGCATGATTGGAAAACACCACAAGGAGAAATTAAAAAAGGGTGAAGCAACACGGGCAAAGAATGCACTTGAGTTGAAACATCATGATATGTGTAGCCCCCAATGGAGACAATGCCATTAGGGGGAGCCTATTATTTTATGACATTCATAGATGCTTACTTCAAGAGGACGTGGATCTACTTCTTGAAAGGAAAATTGTCGCATTTGCATGCTTCTAAGAATTCAAGGCTTTGGCTGAGAACCCATTGGATGCACGAATCAAAAGTGCTAAGATTAAATAGAATTGACGAGTTCAAATCAGGTGATTTTGAAGCCTTTTGCAAGGAGCAAGAAATCAAGAGGCAATACACTAAAAGCTCGTACGCCGCATAGTAATGGGTTAGCCGTCTATTGTTAAAAGCACACAATCAATAATGAAGCAATGGGATTAGCAACTTCTATCGGTCGGAGGCGTGCAATGTGACAACCTTGTTGCAAAATAGGAGTCCCACTATTACGGTTTCCAATGTGACTCTTAAAGAGGTGCTCACATGTATGAAGCCAAAGATAACAAGCTTGATGTGAAGTCCATTGAATGTGTCTTTGTTGGACATGATGAAAAGACAAAGGCATATAGGTGTTTTCATCCAATGATGTGGAAAAATCCATGTTAGCAAAGATGCAATTTTTGATGAGATGCACATGAGGTTTGATGAGAGTAATCATATTGATGGTGATTGTGACATTAAGAGGCTTCGTACTATCTTGGAAATCAAGCATGAGGATCAAGATCGGGAGAATGATCATGATCTAACTCCACCTATTCAAGAGCCAAGGGGGAGGTACTTGCCGATTGGAGCCAAGAAGGTACTAAAACCTGTAGGAAGCAAAAATATATATCAACTTGAAGACACTCCTTGGGATACTTATTTGCCAAGAAGTGTGTCACCCAAGTTGAAGGTATCAAAGTGGAACGAGACTATCATGAAGGATGAGAGGATGAATCAACCAAGATAAGCTTCCATCAGGTATAGGTACAAGTGTCCATACATTGTTCTTATACATGGATGACATTTCGTCCTCCATTGCTTGAATCCAGTGATCTTTATCTGGTCCATCAATAGCTTTCTCGAATGTTTGAGGTTCGTCTGAGAAACCACAAAATTTGATGGCTATATTCGTTGAAACATCCTGACCAAACCTTACAGGTGGTTTTGTTGTCTATCAGATCTTCTTGTAGTCTGTACAGGTTTCGAATTTGATTCTGCATTTTCGGATTTGACCTTGTCTACTGGAATTTGAGTTGGTGATTTGAGTCTATCAAGTACTCGATCTTGAACTCCCTCTGAATCTGGTAATTCTCGTTCATCATCTGCTTGTTTTACTTCTGTCGTTGGTAGCTCATAATAATTTTTGAGAATTTCATAGCCGACTAAGTCACTGTCTGCTATGTACTTTGACTCATCGAATTTGACATCTCGAACTACTTTTATTCTACCAGTTTCGGGTATGTAGACTCGATAATATGACGAATGTAACTCGAATCCTACCAGAAAATCTTGCTCTGTCTTTTCATCGAGTTTCTTTCTCAATTTGTTTGGTATGTACACATAAACTGCGCATCTGAATGTCCGAACATGTGCTAGATTTGGCTTCGACTTCCACCATATCTCATGAGAATTTTTATCTGGTATTCGAGATTTCAAAATTTGATTTTGAAGATAATTCGATGTAGCCACTACTTCTGCCCACAACTGTTTTGGTGCTTTCGCATGACCCATCATACACCTAGCAGCTTCCATAAGTGTATGATTCCTTCGTTTAGCTATTCCATTGTGTTGAGGTGTGTACGATGCAGTCTTCATATGCATAATACCTCGATCAATACAGTAACTTTGAATTCATTGGAAATGTACTCACCTCCATGATCTGTGCGAATCTGCTTCAACTTATTGCCCGTTTGCTTCTCAGCCCAATCGTATACTCAACAAATCTCTCGAAAGCCTCAGATTTTGTACGAATAAAGTATACTACAGCGAATTTGCTGAAGTCATCAATGAACGTTATGAAGTATTTTGCATCACCTAAAGACAATACTCCGAATGGTCCACAAATATCTGAATGCACAATTTCTAGTACCTTGGTTGCTTTATAAACATCCTTACTAAAAGGTGTTCTAGTCATTTTGCCTTTAAGATAAGATTCGCAGGTAGTTCGAATATCTCGACTCTTGATTTCAATTCTCTGACTCTTGTTGGCTTGGCACAAGGATTCCATGTTCATGTGACATAGCCTCTTGTGCCACAGAATATCTGTCGATTCTTGAGTTTGATTCGCTTGTTCGATTTGAGTTCGAATGTTCAAGTGATACAAATTTTCTTCTCTGTTGCCTTTAGCAACTAGGTTATCAGAATCTTCATAGAAAAATTTACAAGAGTCCCTTGTGAAGATTACTGACATTCATGTATCGACTATATTTGCTACGGATAGAAGACCTTTATCAAGAGTAGGGACATAGAGAACTTCCTCCAGTTTCTTGTCACCCTGATTCGTGTCCAACCATAATACGCCAGTTCCATCAACTACATGTTTAGAACCGTCTCCAAGTATAATTAATCTCGAATAATTTGTCTTTTTATAGTCAGATAAAGTTTGTTTCGAAGAAACAAAATGTGAGGTGGCTCCCGAATCAAGTACTACTTCTCGAATTTTTGAATTTGATGAACAACATTGATCAGCACAAACATATGCTGCTGAGTTCCTTGTTGTCCTGTCTTCTGCTGCTTTGGAGCATTCTGCTTTGTCTTCGACAAAATTTGAATCTGAAGGTTTGCTTCAATTCTACTCCTTGTTTCTAGGATTTTGATAACAATCTACTGCTGCATGACCCCATTTATGACAATGAATGCAATCAATTTTGGATTTAGCTAACACTTATCTTCTGTATGACCTAATCTTTTGCATCTGTTGCAAATCTTCCTATCTCCAGAATTTTTCTGTTGTTTTCCAGATTGTTGGATCATTTGTCTTGAATTCATTTTCATTCTTTTTAGACGACCCCCTCTTAAATTTAGACTTCTTTAAAATTTATTCTTCTGAGTAAATCGAACATTTTCGGAATCACCATTATTGTCATAGCGTTCACGAGCTTCTACTTCTTCTTTGACTCCATCTATTGCCTTTTGACGTGTCATTGTCGAATCTTTCGCTAGTAAAGTTTGAGTTGTGTGGAATGATCTGGGTAGGGCTCAAAGAAAATAGCTAAGTTGTTTTTCCTTTGAGATTGCATTTTCTGTGCCAGAATTTTGCAAAAAAATAAACAGATTTTTTATCTTTCGTACGAATGTGGTCAGGTCTTTGTCGTCCCATTGTAGATAAGTTAATTGGTCTTCCAAGAACATGATTTGATTACAAGATTGAGTCTCATTCTTGGTTTACAATTCTTCCCATAAATCTTTTGCATTCAAAATAGATGTAAGATCTAACATTATGTTGTCATGCACTGAAGACGCAATAATTGCTATAGCTTTGTCATTTTTCAAACTCCATTCTCAAAGTTCTTTGCCAGGAGTAGTTATTGGCTTCGCCTCTATTGGTTCTACCCATTGCCAAAGACCTTCGCCCTTCAGTATGAGTGAAGTCTTTAATTTCCAAATTAAATAGTTCGAACCATCTGTATCCAAAATCGTAGTGATCTTAGACTGAATGTTACTGATCGACGACATCTTCTATTCTTCTGAATAAACTCTAGATGCGGCTTGTTGATGGATGTATGAAGGATGTTGAGAGGGTGCAAGGATACCATTGTATCGACTCTTATATGCTCTGATACCACTGTAGGAAAAATAGTAATAATCATTCCTCAGAGAATACGATAAAAGTTTGAATAAATCAGACTAATATCAATGTCTTCAATCGGGTCTATTTCTGGTATGTGTACTAATAGAACAATTAGCCTTGATTGAATATAGCATGCGGAATTAAGAGACAACTTTAGACAATTTTAGACAATCACAAATTGAGAAACTTTGATCAAAAACAAATTTTTATAATTTTGAATCTGAATCATCAGTGTACATCTCTTGTTGTCTTTTTTCATTGTTGTGTCTCTGATTGAGTTATGAGAGTAGTTACAACGAGTAGTGCACATGTATTTATAATGCTACAAGACAGGAATTTTTTCTGTAATAGTAGATCTAACCGTTAAGACAGTTGATATTCAAGTAAACACTCTGTTTCCAAGCTCGAATAATTTGGTTTCGTGAATTGTTCGCGACAGTTTGTCTCTTCGTCTAAGCTTCGTATTTCGCAAATTGTTCGCGACAATTTGTCTCTTCGCGACATCTTTGTGTTTCGCGAATTGTTCGTGACAATTGATAATTTTGAGCTTGAAGAAGGATCAAGAATATTTCGCGAATTGTTCGCGACAGGTGAGGTTTGAACAAGAAACAAAATATTTCGCGACAAGATACTGTTTGCGAATCTTTCAAGAACTTCTTCGCGAAACTTTTGAGTTTCAACAAAAATAAATTTCACGAATCTTTCGAGTTTGAACACGAATAGAAATATTTCGAGTTCGAGTTCGAGTTTGTTTCTCATCCTTTGTCAATTAAACTGTGCACTTTGTTATTAGAACTGAGATTTGTCTGATCAATTGTTCTACAGATCTCTTTCTTTATCGAAAGAAGAAGGATCCGTTTCTTTCTTTACACAATTTCGGAGCTCAGACATGTGTGCAGTATCAACACCTGACATCCAGGAGGTAATCCTTGATTCAGGAGCTACCTCACACTTTGTTACATCAAGACAGATCATGTCTGATTTTCAAAGTGCAGATCCATCAAGATCTATCATTCTTGGAGATGGATCAAAGCATCAAGTGAATGGTATTGGTTCACTATGGCTCAACACAAACGGCAGAGACAAACGACTCGAAGATGTTCTGTTCGTGCCTACACTGCATCAGTGGCAAGAATAGCTGATGCAGGGATGCGTATAATGTTCTCAGATGAAGAATAAAATGTTGTTGATGCAAGCACCAGTACACTGATCACTCAAGGTAGAAGAAAAGACAACGATCTCTGTTGTAAGCTACATACTCGGTAAACCATTCCTTGCGAGAGGTCATGTGTTAGGTAGTGTCGTTGTCCAGGTACCAGCTATCGTGGTCTTTGTTGTCACTATTGTAAGCCATTAACAAGTGTGTATCATGCTCCTTGAATTCCGCCGCATTGGAGGAGTCTGGCTATTGTTGTTGTTGCTTTTCAGTCTCATTGTAGATGCGGATACGACACTCCTTGATGTCATGATTGGATCTCTTGCAATATCTACAGAAAAGCTTCTTGCGCGATCCAGTATTCTCACCTTGAGTGTGAGGCTTCTATTGTTGCTGCTACACTTGATTCTTGCCCTTGGAATAGTCTTTCTTCTTGGTGTCCATCTATTTGTTAGGACATCGACCTAACATCTAGCTATTTTTAGGATTTAGTTCAGTTATAGTTGGCTTCAATTTTATTGTAAAGCTTTGACTCTTTATAGAAATGTCTTTGACATTGACATATTTCTATATTCATTCCAAAAGTAAGGAAGTCAATCTCTTGATGTGAAAAAGGTGATGCACGCTTCTTACATAAAGCCATAAATATTTGAAAATTTATGAATGAAAGCTAATGGTAAATATCAACTAGAATAACCATTCTCTATGTAACATGGGTTTCAATAAATCACTACAAATTTATAGCCAATTAACATATCAGTATTTTGTGCAAGTAAAAAAAAAATTATTAGTATTCCAATTTGATTCCACTCACTAATAACTAGTAGAGATACAACAATAAAAAAAAAAACTTAATATCAAGATTTGTGTCATTGATAGAGTACAACTAAGTTGCAAATATAATAACTTTTGCATATTTTTTTAAAGTTGACTTTCCAATATATATGATTGATAATTTTGAGTTGCCATACTTTACCACAACCATATGACATGTGCTTATTTATAGGTTAGTTGTGATATTGTCCATATTAATTTGATTAGACTTCAATATCAATGGCATATCTTATGTTGTCATAGTGAAAATAGTTGCTTGTTAATTTATTTAGGTAAGTAGCAAATGTTAGATGTCATGCGCAACAACTCCTGTAACATTCTGAAATTAAAAAAATCCTTCAAGAAAATAAAAAAATCCTTCAAGATTTTCACACATGTCATTCAGTATACCACAACAAGAATATAGCTAATTTTGCACTAGTTATAATACTTTTAATATATTATGTTGATATAGACATTTTGCTAAAGTCAAGTTCACAATAGTAATTAACAATGCAAGCATGGTTCTACATTAGAAATGTATAATGAAACTTTCAACTCAATAAATATTGGATCATCATAAATGCTTGCCCACGATGTTTTTTATGTTGAATTGGTAATATAAAGTATGCATAGTATTGTAATCATAGCTTTCAAGATGCTATGCCCAAAATAGATAATTTAAAAAAAAATCATGAATTTTTGGCAATAGTGCCAATTCCTTCCAAGTCAACAAAAACTTCATCACATATTTGGTTTTCTTGTTGAGGAACATGGTCCATCAATCTTTTGTCTTTGAATACAAAAGCACCTTGGATATTCATTATCGATCTCTTGGATCTTGGATAGAGGAATTCAAAGCTTAAATGATGGTATACATTTGAGAGTCACAATTTTTACTTCAAAACATATAAAAAGAGTTTAATTTTTGCACTAAAAGCCTAGAGAATTTTGGATTTGATTTTTTGAACATAAACATGAGCTTATCAAAATGAAGGCCATTAACTACAAGAGAAAAACAAAAAGGCCATGAACTTGTTAAAAAATGAAACATTGATATACTTTTTAAGGAGAACATGCTTAGAAGCCAAAGCTTTAAAGACCATCATTGGGAAGCCAAATGCTAATCAAATGTAAGTAATGTGTAGGTATTAAAGAATATATGAGGGCATGCCATCAACTCTTCATCTACATTTGGTGCATATGGACTTCCTTCTACTAAACTAAGTATTTCCTCAAATAAAATTTCATGCTAAAGATTGCATCCCTTTCGGCTTTATGTATCTTGATTGATGTCTCTTTGCATTATGGATGCTCATAGCTTGGTATAGTAAGGCAATGGATATTAAGTTATGGTGGATGTGGCTCGTTGTCCAGCGATTCGACCACTTGTGTATTTTTTATTCTCACAAAATGTATACTCCTACCATATGGGCAATGATGGACCACTTTTCACTTTCCTTTCATCATGTAAAATACATTGTTATGCCTTCTAGGTAGCAATGGTGCATAAGCAACCTCAGTTGATAATCGCTCACATGGATAGAACGGCATGGATTTGTCCTAACACTAGCACACGTATCCACACCAGGTCTTTTAGCTACACATGGTTTTTTTTTTTGTTCGTACTTTATTTTGACATAATATGAAATGATATGGACCAATTGCCCACATATTGATCAGCATGGCACAAGCCTTGATATGGTAATATTAGGATTTGGCCTATCGCTAATAAAATTTCTACTGCTTGGGAAGACAGGACTATACCTATCTTTTCCACTGTACTAACTCATGATGTTTTGTGTTGTGGGATGGTGGCAGGTACCAGCTGAACGTCTTGAGAGTGGTTATGCTTTATGGTGTTTTTTCAGTACTGTATTTTACTTTTTAACTTTATATAACCTTGTTGGAATATGAATAAAGGCTTCAAAGGGCTCAATATTGCTTTGTCAAGGGGAACTATGTGAAATTCTCTCTCTCTCTCTCTCTCTCTCTCTCTCTCTCTCTCTCTCTCTCTCTCTCTCTCTCTCTCTCTCTCTCTCTCTCTCTCTCTCTCTCTCTCTCTCTCTCTCTCTCTCTCTCTCTCTCTCTCTCTCTCTCTCTCTCTCTCTCTCTCTCTCTCTCTCTCTCTCTCTCTCTCGGACAACAACAGACGTACTATCTCTTCAAAAACATAAGGTCTTAATTCAAGTACCCCTATACTTGCATAAGAATTTTTAACAAAGGGAATTTCTCACTTTCAATTTAAATAAACTCTACAAAAATTTTGAATTTAAATTCTAATCAGAGAGAAAGTAGTTTTCCACCCTCACTAAGCTGAATGTGGCCTTTTGAGAAATCTCATCGCATGACACTATAAAGCATGCAGTTTCGACGATTGTTCCTCACAACATCGTGAAGAGTTCTTTTGCCTCTCACCTATGGCAAGTGTGCCCTACCAGTTCGCTATTCGACGGAAGCTATCATACGGTAAGTGCCTTTCACGTCAATGATTTGCTATACTAGCATTCTCTTTGCATGCTTTTAGCACTCGGTGCTAACTCATCATATGAAGCTTTGTATGAGGAACTTTGCGCTTTGACTGTAGCGATGGACATATCAAGTTTTTTTTTTTAAAGAAACAATGCCCTATGCCTTACTGGCAACGATTGGCATACAACCATCATTTACATCTCTTTAAAGATTGTTTACTAACTCTAGTAACAGCGATGAATCACTGGTTGCCTCTGCTACTTTGAAATCGTTAATATGTTTTTGGTAGACAAAAATGGAATGGCCTTACTACAAATCATCATGTGGCTCTTAAAGACACATAAAGTATAGCCCATGTCCAGCATCTTGTTTTGGTATAAGTAGGGTTAAAATTGCATTTTAGAGTTAGATTGAGAGTGATTTTGTTTGATTTAAATGGATCTTCTTGTTTGAAATCTAATCTGATTGTTGAGCAGGGGAAGCTATTCAGATCACCAATCTCAAGATCCATTTGGATATGAGAAATCAGAGAAAACAACAAAAATTGGTCATTTCTGTCAGATTTGAGCAAAAAGGAGACAAGATCATCATCAGATCTTAAAACTTTTTACCCTATAATAGGAAACCTTCGCTGAGTTGGAGAAAGCTTCGGTTTCACTCACAAAACCTTCATATTGAAGGGCGAAGGTTTTTCTCCTAGCAGATTTGCAAAAACATCAAAAAACACCAAAAAACTATCAAAACTCTAAAAAATACAGAAAAAGAACGTTTGTCCGATTCACTGTGCATAGGTGTGATTCAGATCTATCTACTGCCATTTCAATCCTTGTCGAGTTGAAAAAATTAATTGTTCCCCTACAAGAACCTTCGCCAGTTCTACCCTAGCTTTATTTGAGTTAGATTTATTGTTTGTGAGTTCGTCGAAGGTTATTCTATCCAAATTTCTTAGAAAATAGCCAAATCCATGATTTTTTATCCAAAATAGCAGTGAAAAACCTTCGCCGAGTCTACCTTCGTCCAAGAAACCTTTGCCAGTAATATTTTTAGGTTCTGATCTACCAGATCTAGTCTCTATCGAATTTCGGAGATACTTTGTTATATTTTGATAGTGATTCTAAAAAAAAAAATCCATATTTAGAAGTGTCGATCGCTTAATCAAAGATCTTTTTTTAGAAAATTAGAAATCTGATTATTGTCAAGTGATATAAGTTTTACAAATCTGATCTGAGATAGGATTTGATTAAAAAATCTAGATCCAATCTCATTGTCTGATTGAATTGATTCACAATGGACGTTCCACCAGTGATTGTTAGAAGGTCATCTCGGTTAGAGATTCCAAAGGATAATGGGTTATCTGAACTTGTCAGATTTCTCAAAATCTATTCAGAATCATGTGAGGTATATGGCAAAGTTTTTCCACAAGATAAACTTAAGCTATTTTTTATGGCCTTAACTAGAGCTACACAAGATTGGTTCTATAATCAAGATGAAATAAAACGTGCAGATTGGGAAGTTGTAAAACAAGCTCTCATCACAAGATTTAAACCTCCAGAATTTATGAAAGATCCTTTTCCCCTTTTAAATATAATTAAAATGGGAAAGAGGGAAGGGGTACGAGACTATATTGAACGGGTTAAACAGCTCAGATCTGAGTGTGATCCTGATCTAATTGTTGATGAAGCTATGATTATGTGGTTTTTGGCAAGTCTACCTAAGAGGATTGGATGCGAGATGAAACGCCATAACAAATATATGTCTTTACAAAATGCTATGGACGATGCGATACGAGAGGAGGATGAAGATTCTAATGATGAACCAAATATTGGAATGTTGCCATATACAGTGGGGCAAACCACTACTACATCCACCACTATTGCATCCATGAATATTAATGCTACTGCGGAATTGATGATCAATGAGTTCGAGAAACTTGGTCAAAAGCAGCAGATACAATCTGGATAAGATGCAGTCTCAATTCAATGAGAAGCTGAAAGCTTTGGAAGAGGTGCAGGCTCAAAGTAACAAAGCAACAGAAAAGTTCGCTAAGACCTTTCCTAGTCAAAAAAATGTTTGGTGTTCAATTTGTGCGAGAAATCACACCATGACCAACATTGAAACAACGAACGATGAATACTATTTTCATCTATGTAATTCTACGGGACACAAAACAGCCTTTTTCTCGTTTAATTTTCGGATTATCCAGCAAAATTATGCTAAGCTTCAATATCTGGAACCTACTTACTACAAGGGACCTGAAGCTAAGGCTCACAACTTTGCCCTTGGATTTCCTGAATGACTAGCTTTGCAAGCTCCACCAGGACATCAAGCTCCTCCTGCTAATTTATTGGAACTAGAATCTTACAATGTTAATGAGCAATGGAATCATAGTAATGATTAATAAATTGGTCCTTCAGAGCAGTATGTTATCTATGTTGTCGTGCAACAACAAGCAACGAGACAATGGGCCAAAGCACCACTTGGATGCTTTGCATGTAGAGAGAACCACAGAGCTGCGGAATGCCCAAACAAAGGGAAGTTTGTTCCATTCTATTGTGAATGTGATTATGGACATTACTACAAGGATTGTCCAGCAAGACCAAAACCACCATTGATTACTGCTCTAGTGAAAATGATTGTGATCAAGCAAAGACCAACAGTTCAGCTTGTTGAACCAAGTGTACCTTTGATGGTTGTTACCAGAGCTCAGAAGCATAAAGAGGTTCTAGTTGATCCAGTATCTACTGAATCTATACCAACTACAGATATACCTACTGCATCAGGGGTGTATCTGAATCTCAACTCAAAAAAGAAGAGATACCAGAACATGAGGCAATGGATTAAATAATTGCAAGAAGAAAAAGCCCTAGAAGCCGCTAAAGCAACAACCGAAGCCAATTCTTCATCTGTGCTGCAAACAGATCCATAAACAGATGTTAATACACAGTTGTACCATCATGAAGAACCCTTCAAGATGACAGAATCTGCAGCGTCGCAAATGGAAATGATCGTGAATATTTTGTCTATCAAGATGGATATTACACTAGGAGAATTTCTTAAACTGGTGTCTAAAGCAAAAGAAGTATTAGCAGAAAAGATTAACTCAGAACAAACCACTAGTCCGTCAGAAGTCACTTTTTGTGTCGGGTTTGAAGAAACAAATGAAGTACTCAATGTTGGAGCAGCTTGGAAAAGTGAGCAATGAAACATCACCATGTCGATACAACATAGATAGTTTGGTAAAGAAGCGATCGTGATAGATGGAGGTTCAAGAGCTAACCTGATTTTGACAAAGCTATGTGCAAAATGGGGACTTACCAAGGATGAAGCCTGCCACTTTTGCCATAAAGCTAGCTGATCAAATGACAGTCCATCCTAAAGAGATGGTTGAAGATACACATGTCAAAATTGTTGGAGTCCAGTTTGTCATTACTTTTGTAGTAATGGACTTACCTGATGCACCAAATGTGTATCGTGTCTTATTGGGCCATCCATGGTTATGAGTTGCGCAAGTAATTCATAACTGGGATACCGGCAAAGTTACTTTCGAGAAGTTGATCCAATCACTTGGACTATCAAGCCAGTAGTCCAAAAAGGGGATGTTGATTCATCAACAACGGTGATCGACAAGTGAATACTCTGGGAGTTCACTATGACTCTCAAACTGATACAGTCACTTGGAACCACGCTCTTACAACAGTGGATTGTATAGGAAGCTATATGTGTCAACAAGATAATCAATCCAAATTGAGTGATATTCCTTTACTAGATCGAACTTTGGATATGCAGATCACTTTTTCATTATATATGATGAATGTAGCTTGGATGTCAACATATCCAATACCAGATCCGATTGAAGATAAACTAATTCATGTTAGTCACACATTAATTTACGATGAAGATGCAGAGCTTATAGATGAGCAGAATCTCAATCACATGGATCCTACGAGATTTGGCGTTCGAGAGATTTGTGATGAACCAACAATAAAATTGCCAAAAGCAGTTATATTGAAGGAAAAAAAAGCTACAAGACCAACGACGAAGAGGCAAGCTAGGCAACATTACAATACAGTCCTGAAATGGAAAAAAATTATCTCGAAAAGTTGATTCTAAGAATGTACCACCTTTGTTGGATAAAGAAAAATAGAAGATCAAGGATGATTCTTCAAGTCAGAGTTCTTGCAAGAAATCATCATCAAGGAAGTTGTCACCTTCAGAGAAGATCACATCTTCTAGAAAGTCATTACCTCCACGATCGATTCCTGCCAAGATAGCTAAATGAAGATTCAAGATCAATCCTTATGAAAAACAACAATCAGAAGAAGTCCAACACGATATGCCTGAGCACTTCAAACGCTATACTTTGGATGATGTTGTGATTATGTTCGCAAGCCGATGAATCTTGCTAAACCAGGAGAACCAGAAAAGATTGTTCAAGTTGGAGCACAACTTACTCCCGAACAATTTCAAGCATTAACAAAGTTATTGATCAAGTATCAAGATTGTTTTGCTTGGACATACAAGGATCTAAAAGGGATTCCTACATCGGTTATTGAGCATACAATTTCTTTGATGTCTGATGTAGTTCCAAAGGTCACAAGATTTTATTGTTATAATCCAAACGTTACTAAACCTATCAAGAAAGAGCTACAAAGGTTACTTGAAGCCGACTTTATTTATGAAATCGAGCATACAGAAGGGTTTCTCCAATTGTCGTCGTTCCTAAGAAGAGTTGAAAGATGAGAATTTGTTTAAATCTCAAAGCCTTGAACAAAGTGACGTGAAAGGATCACTTTCTGTTACCCTTTATTGAAAGCATAATGGACCGCCTTGCCAGAGCAGAATCCTACAATTTTTTAAATGGATTTAGTGGCTACAACCAAGTCAAGATCGCAACCTGCGGATCGTCATAAAGTAGCTTTTGCAACAAAATGGGAAACTTATGCTTATAAAGCTATGTCGTTTTTACTTTGTAATGCACCTAGCTCATTTAAAGAGTGATGCAGTTTTTCTTCCAAGACTATTTGCAAAAATTTCCTACTTGGATGATCTCAAAATCCATATTACCGACACAGACCACTTGGATCGTTTGGAAAAAGGGTTTGAACTTTGTCGCAAATACCAAATCTCCTTAAATCCAGAAAAGTGTTAAATTTGGGTTACTCATGGAGTTGTTCTTGGGCATGTGATATCAAGACATGGCATTGCTACAGATTATTCCAAAATCAAAGTCTATGTTTTTATGGGTCATGCAAATAACTATTGAATATTTATTTATTCTTTGCGGATCTAGCAAGACCTATATACAAGCTGACTATCGTACCAATCTGGACAGTTGAGGCCATTGGAGGCATTTGAAAAATTGAAGAAAGCTTTAGCTTCTGCATTGGTACTACGAGCTCCAATTTGGACACTTGAGTTTCATGTTCATACTGATGCATCAAAATATGCAATTGGATCAGTTTTGACGCAGCCAGGTGAATACAAGAAAGATTATCCCATCAGATTTGCAAGCCGACAGCTTACAGATCCTGAGAATAATTATTCGACAACAAAACGAGAAGCGTTAGCCATGGTTTTTCCATAAAGAGGTTTTGATATTATCTAATGGCAACGTATTTTGCATTTTATACTGATCATCAACTGTTACTTTATTTAGTAAACAAGACGTGTAATACGAGGCGTATTGCAAGATGGCTACTTTTATTAACTGAATTTGATTTTTGAATTGTGGTTCAAAAAGGTAAACAACATTATCTGGCCAACCATGTATCTAGATTTGAATCAGCACCAGCCAATACTGAAGTGGATGATGAACTACCAGATGCTGCGTTGTTATATGTTGAAGCAGTACCTGAGTGGACAACATATATTGTTGAATATCTGATGCTAGGCCAACCCAATGACTCCTTGACAAAAGTACAAAAGAGGCAATTGATTCTTAAGACACAACCTTATCAATTGATTGTGGGCCAATTATATCACCGAAGAATGATGATATTTTGCAAAGATGTCTTTTGCCACACAAAGTACCTGAACTAATCATGTTTTTTCATGATGGAATGGGCGGAGGACATTTTCCAACAGATATCAATGTTCACAAACTTTTGCAATCAGGATGTTGGTGGCCTACACTTCATAAAGATACAGAAAGATGAAGCAAAATCATGAACCTTTGCATCCAATTTTATCACAAGCACCGTTTGAGAGATGGGGCCTTGACTATGTCGGTCCTATTCATCTTGCGGCACGAGGACCTCGAGCCAGATACATCATCGTAGCAACTGATTATATGACCAAATGGGTTGAAGCAAAAGCATTTCGAGTCGCAGATGCAAAATCTACGGCTAAGTTCCTTTATGAGAACATTATTGTTAGGTTTGGATGTCCTATCGAGATCGTAAGCGATCGTGGAACACACTTTGTGAATGAAACAATAAAGTGTCTGTTGGAAGACTTTTTTGTTATTCATCGGTTTAGTACTCCGTATTATTCGAGGGTGAATGGCCAAGATGAATCTTCCAATAAGATTCTTTGCAACATTATGACAAAAATGGTGGAAGCAAGTCACTCAGATTGGAAACATAAATTGCATGTGTCCGCGCTCCGGTCTGGATGAATATAGGCATTGTAGATGCCTTGGATTCTCCTACCACACTCATCAGGTGTAGCGGGGTAGAAACCTCTCCTTGTTTTTCCTTTCTCATTGTACATGTTAGATATGGGTGTACATACCCACAATTATGGCAAAGTGGCACGAAGTTGCTTTGCGGCTTGTTAGAGCACTCGACAATTCTGTGAATTTTTCTACATCTATAACATTTAATGGGAGCTCTGAATCCAGTACCACGAAGCTGGTTTGTGTAGATTGGTATCAATTCTCCATTTGCTCCATCTATAAAATGCACTAGAATATAGTCTAGTGCTTCTTCCTCGAGATAGTAGGGTTCTTCGGTCACCTCGACCATATTCAACTGCTGAGCAGCTGGTTGTGGGTTTCTCACTAATAATCCTTGGGTTCTGGCGGGAATGGGAGGTAGCACCAATCTAGGCGATGGTTGGGGTAAGATACCTTGTCATTGTGCCAATGGGGCAAGATTTGGTATTGGGCATGTAGCTTGTTTTTGTAGGTTGTATCGGTAGTCAGTTGTGTCATGATTGCTCATATTGCAGATGTGGCAGTATCCCACTCTGATGGGGGCCGTTAGCCCTGTTCCAATTTTTCAGTTTTTTTTGTAGGCCATCCTTCTTGCTGCTGCACATTGCAATCACATTCTCGCCAAATCTTTCCCATGCTATCTTGTGAGAGGCAAGGTCCAATTTGGCGGCCTTGCAGTGCTCAAAGGCATAGCATTTGGCAAATTTGGTTGTGATTTTGCCGCAGGATGGAGGAGCCTGATACACCTTGTGGAACAGCAGACGGCAGTCATCCACAAACTGTGGATGCAGCTGGTTAAGATATATCTTAACATTTTTTTGTATCCCAGCCTGAACATCATCAGCCACTAACTGTCTGGCAGATCAGTGTCTAGCAAGTCTTTTGCCAGCTTGCCAAATAGGCTCAAGCCATACTCTTCACGAAGCTCCTCGGCTAAGTAGCAGAACTTTCGTAGAATCGGGTACTCATCCATTTTGTTTTTTTCTCGCAAAATAGATTGTTAATTTTAACACAAACTGTGAACTGTAAAACCTTACATAGAAAGTACCAAATAACCAAATAAAGTACCAAAAGAAGCTACCATAAACAGTTTTTTAAAACTAAAAGTACAAAAGCAGCTAAAGTTCCAAAAGTACTAAATTAAGGACCAAAATCTGTTGATTACTACCAAAGTATCAACTAAGTACAAAAGTACCAAAATCAGTAAACGTACCAAAATTAGTACTGCTTAAGTACCAGATGCAGCTAAAGAAATATTTAAGTACTAAATTAAGGACCAAAATCTGCTGATTACTACCAAAGTACCAGCTAAGTACAAAAGTACCAAAAGTACTTAAAGTACCAAGATTAGTACTACTTAAGTACCAAATGCAGCTGAAGAAATATTTAAGCACCAAAAGCAAATAAAAATACCTAGCTAAGTAAGCACCAAAATAAGATAAAGTACCAAAGTTCAAATCTAAGTACCAAACCAAGTACCAAAAGTAGCAAAGTCTTACTTAAGTACCAAAAGCTAAAGTACCACCCTAACCCTAAACCCTCAAAGCAATTACAGTACCAGGGTAAATAACTACCAAAAATAGATAAAGTACAAAAGCAGCTGATTACTACAAATACCAAAAGTAGCTAAAGTTCTACTTAAGGACAAAAATCAGCTAAAGTACCAAATTAAGTACCTAAAGTACCAAAGTACCAGCTAAGTAGCAAAGTACCAGTTAAGTACCAAATCATCTAAAGTACCAAATAAAGAACCAAAAGCAACTAATTTCCACCACATTATCAAAAGTACCAAAATAAGTACCAAAAGCAGCTAAAGTACCATGTTAAGTATCAACAACAGCTAAAGTACGAAATTAAGTACCAAGTTAAGTACCAAAATCAGCTAAAGTAGCCGATTAAAACCTAAAACTAGCTACAGTTGTAGATTAAGAACCAAAAGCAGCCAATTACTACCATAATACTAAAAGTGCTAAAAGTAACGAAATTCATTACAAACATAATCATACGATGTAATTTATCCTTTCTCTTGTTGCTTGAACAATCGCCCGCCGTAGCAGCCATTCCCTCAAACGATTTGTCAAGCTTCGAATGTGTGGTCTCAGATTGATCCATGACACCCGTCCTAGCTGGTGATCCATCATGGTAGCTGGTCCGTGGCCGTTTGTGTGTGCCGAGAGGTACACTTGATGTCTCTAGATTTTCAGCATTTGCCTTAGAGGCAGCTTTGCACTTCCTTGCAGGTCTCCTCATCTTTCACAGCAGATGATCGAGAAAGCAACGACAATAGAAAGCAATGATAGCGGAAAGCAACGATAGAGATGTTGTGAGAGCATAAAGGAACGAAAGCAATGAACCAAAAAAAAACAAACAAGAAAGCAAGAAAGCAAATTAGAATGAATTGATAGCAGAAAGCAAGATATCAAAAAGCAAGATAGTAGACGAACTGATAGCGGAAAGCACGATAGCAACATGCACTGATCATAGCAGAAAGCAACGATATGTTCACTGATGGCAGAAAGCAATTGTAGCAAAAAGCAAGATATCAGAAAGCAAGATAGCGGATGAATTGATAGCATCAAGCAAGATAGCAACGTGAACTGATCATAGCGATATGTTCATTGATAGCAGCAGAAAGCAAGGTTCTGAACTGAATTGATCATTTGGAGGGCAAAGCATTTAATATCCATATTCAAATTAGATAAAGTGTGCCCATGATTAGTAGGCCCATGTGATGAGTATGCTAATGATTGTCAAGGATGCCTTCACCTGCATTAACTCGTGGGACCTATCACTTCCTCCAGCAAGTGAGAAATGTACAACCATAAGTATTGTATTGGAAATATAAATTGTGAGTAATAAAATCTAAAAAGTTTGACATATACTACCAAAAGGTAGTAAGGAAAATGGGTTCTTTTTTTGTACCACCAAAACATGCTTTTAGCCTATTAGAAAAAATGTACAATTTTTTAAAAACAAATTTCTCTTTTACTTATTTTTTACAAGCTCTTCATATAAGAACTAATAGACTCAAAAGAGAAATCAAAAGGAAAGCAAAAGCGTAAGCGAAATGAAATCGTAAGCAAAGTAAAAATGAAAAAAATTTCGGAGAAAGGCATTATCTTTGTTTTACATATTTTTGAGAAGAAAATTGCCACTTCATGCCAAAATTACTAATATAACAACTAACAACTAACTTCTAAATAAACATATACTTTAAAACAATTATGATAAGAAGAATTAATTTACATTTTCTATTCATGACTTATTATCTCAATCATTGATTTTATTTTTTTTAGATTTGTGCATAATATAGATGATAAAATGTATTATGTTGAATAGCTTATAAAGCTATTAATCACACAAACACAAGAAAAGAAAGCATCTGACATTGGAATAGCTAAAAAAAAATACTCAAGGCTAGTCTTAGAGTTTTAAGACAATGTAACTACATTGTCAATTGTTCCCAAAATCCAACTGTCACAAAGCAAGAGACATTCATGAGGACCTAAAACATGCATGGGATAGTAAGATACTTGGTTACTTTTCAATCATTTATATAAACATCAACAATCAAGCTTACAATGAAGCTACAACTCAGTCTTGAATTCCAATGTCATCAAGCTCTCCAAATTTGTTACCTTTACCTAACATATATAGCTCAAATCATAAAATCTCACCTAATTGGTAGATGAACCAAGATGAGTTATCTGGTTGATTACCAATCTCACCGATAGCTCCTAATTTCTAGAGACACGAGTTGGAGGTTAAAATTATCACCAAAAAAAATTCATAATCCAAGGCTCATAACCTCATTCGAGGACATTTCATTGTATATTCACAATTGTATAAATCTATAATCCTTATTGAACTAATAGTGCAAATAAATAGCATATTGTTGATAATTGCATAAAAAGGTTTGGTAAAGTCAAGAATCCAATTGAAAGTGATCATAGGTCATTCTCTAACGTGAAAATCTACATCAAATTATAATCTACTAGAAATTAACCAAAATCCCCAATGATGGGGACAATATTGTTGCAATCATTCGTGCATTTCATATTAAATATCATAAATTGCCAAGCAAATCTATCCATATCTATGTAAGTGTTGGATTTAACTCAACCTATTGGGAATACGGGTTGCGACAGACGAGTATCCTCGGTGCATGAAACTACATCTATTGGATTCAGATTGACTTCGATAGTTCGAAGACCGCCCTACTTGATCACAACTTCAAAGTAACTGGATCGACACGTAGCCATGCACAAAGTAATACTGATTTACAAAAAAATTTAATGCGGAAGCATAATAGTGCGGATTTAGAGCATTACAACCGACACAGACTATCAGTCACACGAACAATTTAATCTACGAATAAATTTATTTGCAAGCACAAATCGATCAGAACATGATAAAATAAACATTCAACACATCATACACGACCTAGATCACTAGAACATGGATTATTCAGTCACGAAGGAATACAAGTCCGAATGCAGACAAAGTCGCGTTCTTTCTAAAACAATACTCTGTGATAACATAGAAAAAGAATGAATAATCGCGCTCTGGATGTTCGATTGATCGATTGAATGAATGATTGCGCTAACCAAGCAGTTGATAAGTTTTTGAATATATATACATATGGCTAACTAATTAAAAAGATGCTTAATCTGCACTTTACAGATAGGATTAAGGCACTACGTGCTGTTAGTAGCTCCCTTCAGACAGTATCTGATTCTATTAGAGGTTATGTCCGGATGCGATGAAGTTACTGTTGAGTCGCCGAATGTTCGAGTAGACTATTTGAGTTGATATGTGACTTAGTCAGTGTCGGTCTAATAGTCGGAGTCAGTCGAATAGTCGAGGCCCAATGACTAGTTGATGTCGGCTGAGTCGACAGAACAATGTCATCAGTTTTTTTGTATTTCTGCATATTGTTAGAAAGTAAGTGTATTGGGCTTGTCTGATGTGGCCAATCTGTGTATCAGAGATGTGAAGGGTGATCAAAGCGAAAGCCTTGCCATCCCTAAGCTTCCACTTGGAAACGACTTGCTCATGGACATTGGGAATTAGTATTCCAGTGACTATTTCCCACAATTCTTTGGCCATCACTACTACCCTCATGTTGAATTTCCATAAGTGGTAATTCGAACCTTTGAGTTTGTCTACCATTAGAGCATACTATGATTGCAAATCCATTAGGAAGTTCGAGATGAATGTATGCAGATAGTAGATTATATGACCATAAACAATTATAATCAGTGTCTACTCTATATCTGAAGTATTGTTCTGATACTATTAGCTCTACATTGATACCATTGACAGACGAGTATCCTCGGTGCATGAAACTACCTACGTCTATCGGATTCAGGCCGACTTCGATAGTTCGAAGACCGCCCTACTTGATCACAGCTTTGAAGTCACTGGATCGACACAGTCGATTCCGTAGCCATGCACGAAGTTATATTGATTTACAGTTTTGATTGTGGAAGCGTAATGGTGCGGATTTAGAGCATTACAATTAACACAGACAATCAGTTACGCGAATAATTTGATCTACGAATAAATTTATCTGCAAGCATGAATTGTGAAGAATTGCCAAAAATTGGCAAATCTAGCTTGACAAAAAACCATGTAAAATAGTGTAAATTGTGTACACAATTGGGCCCCACACATGTGAGACCATGATGCCACGTGGGAAACCCATCCTAATGTAGAGTAGGTCAAGTCCATAGGTTGGTCATGCCATTTTGGTAGTGATTCCTAGTTTATAGGACCTAAATCCTAGATTTGAGGTGAAAATTTGACCAACTAGCTATCTACCAAGCATGACTCTAGGAAATAGACTAAGGTTTCATTTTAGGTCAAGGAGAGTGAGTTAACTTCCTTATTACATGCTGGAAATCCACCTAACTTCAAGAAGGAAGTCGAATTTGCTATGTATTCCCTCTCTCCATAGTGAGAAGAAAGAAAATGTTTAGAGCTCATTGGCAATCTCAAGCTAGTTCACTATGTACATTGAGTTTTTGTGATCCAAATGAAACCAAATCAATTTCTACTTGTTTCTCAGGTTGAAGGCCGTACTACAGCCTGTAGTACACACGTGTGGGCTCGTATTTCAATGTTTATCAATTCTTTTGATTGTTAATGCTTGTTGTTTGTCAAATTGCCAATCTAGATCAACTTTTTTGTGTCTAGTTTTTTGATAGATTGTTAAGCAAGCATCCAATCACTCTTCTGGATCTTTTTTAGATCCATTTATGGTCCTAAAGTACAGTACTTTCACATGGTATCAGAGCCAAGTACAAGAGCATAAGCCATTGATCTAATGCAAATCCATTTTTAGCAAGTTTTGGTGCTAAAAGCTAGTATTGAGAGGGCAAGCTAGAATCTTGATTTTGGTGAGGAGATTTGATCCCAAACTTGGTAGGGGTCCAAATCCGTACTGTCCACATGTGTGGGCACCTCTGAACCTGCATTTAATGCATGGTATTCATTTGATCCAAAAAAAATTCAATTTGTGAGCTATTGGTGTAATTTTTGGTGGAGATCCTAGGATAATCTACCAAGATCATTTGCCATTGATTAGATTTGAATTTGTTTCATGGAATCTAATAAATCTAGGCTGAGTTCAAGTCCTATTAAGGTTAAAAACAGGTCTTGAAAGTATACCAAGAAGGAAGAAAGAGATTAAGTCATTTTTTTGTCCAAAAATACAAAAATAGCCAAAATTGGCAAGATTTGATTGTAAGTAGATTTCACATCATCTTATCTTCATTCCAACTTTGTAAGGGAGTGCTAGAACTGAGATTATAAGTCCATTTGTTGGATTAGAAATCTAATTTGAGTGAAAAACTACAAGAGAGAGACCTTAGTGAGTTTCTAGAGAATCAAATCCATTTCTTGGCAAGATTTCTTTGAAAGTAGTTTTCACTTCATCTTATCTTCATTCCAGCTTTGTCAGGGAGTGATAGAACTGTGATTATAAGTCCATTTGTTGGATTAGAAATCAAATTTGAGTGAAACACTGCAAGTGTGAGACCTTTGTGAGTTTCAAGTCAATCAAATTTATTTCTTGTTTGTAGAAGTCACTAGTAAGATGGGATCTGCTGGAGCATACCTTCTAGAAACTAGTGAGAGGTTGAATTCTACGAATTATGCTATTTGGAAGGTTAGAATGGAGTCACTCTTGGTGCTCCAAGACCTTTATGAGTTCTTGATTGAAGATGAAGATGAACCTCTAGGTGCACAGGAGTTAGCTAGATACAAGAAGAGATCTAGGCTTGCACTTCATTGTGTGAAGATGAATGTGAGCAATGATTTGTTGAGAGAAGTATCAGCTTGTACTAATGCTAAAGAGGCTTGGGAGTCTTTAAAATCAATCTATGAGTCTAGCAACACTTCTAGAGTTCTTATGCTTAGAAATTAAATTTTGCAAAGCATGAGGAGAAGTGAGGAGAGTGCACATGATTATGTACTCAGAATCAAGTCTCTAAATAGGGAGTTGACTTCCATTGGAGAGAAGATTCATGATGGAGAGCTTGTACAAATTGTCCTTAATGGTCTAGGAGATGACTTTGCAAATTTGGTCCAAAGTTTTGCCATCCAAGACACTTTGCCAACTATAGAAAAACTTCACAGTGTATTAGTGGCTGAAGAGTGTAAGATGCTCCATGCAAAATCTAGGATGAGTTCCTTGTCGTTGCAGGATGGTGATGAGAAAGCCAATTTCTCATTCAAGGGCAAAAAGAAGACCAATGGAAAAAACAAGCATCCAAAGGAGGCCAAAGAAGAGGATGATGCATCAAGCTCAAAGGACAAGTCAAAGCAAAAATGCTTCTTTTGTGGAATGAAAGGGCATTATGCATCTGAATGCTACAAGAGGCTAAGAGCACAAGTGGAGGAGGACAAACAAGGAAACCTTGCAAAGGAGGAGGAGGAGGATGAAGTAGATGTATTCTTGATGTCATCTACATCCTCACCAACAAGCAATAGCAATTCAAGAGACAATTGGTGGATCGATAGTGGGGCTAGCTCCCACATGTCTTGTGAAAAGGACTTTTTCTCAAACTTACACTCTTTCAATGCTGCTAAAAAGTTTGTCTTTACTGCAAATGATGAAGAGTGTAGGATAGATGGTGTTGGCACCATCTCTTTGTATCTAGAATCCTCAAAATGCATGGATTTAGAAAATGTCCTTTATGTACCATCAATCACCAAGAATATGCTTAGTGTTGGTCTACTCTTAGAAAGTGGTTTGGATGTCCACTTTAAGCATGGTGTTTGCTTCATCTTGAAGAATGATGTTTGCATTGCAAAGGGATTTAAACATGGAAGATTGTTTAAGTTGGAAGCTAGTGTTGCTTTTGAAAGAATGAGCTTGGCAAAGGAGGAGATCACTCAAGAGGAGATCTTGGCAAAGTGTGATCTTGCTTGCATTGAGGAGGAGCATCAAAAGGAGGAAGATCTTGAGGATCAGTCTCAAAGCATGAGAGTTCCATGGGAGTTCTTAATGACAATGTCCAAGTCATCAAATTGCATGCATATTGTCCATTCAAGTGTGCATCTTGCAAGGGTGGTGAGCATTGGAGAGTCTACTATCTTTGAATACTTTTCAGAAAGTAGTAGTAGACATGAGGTGACTTGTTTCTTATGTTTAAGATCCATGGTGTTTATTACTTTGTATGACAAGACAATGAAATGGGATGCTTTGAAATCTACATTTGTTGTTGATAAAGCAATTTCATTGGATAACTATTTTTGTAATAGTTTGAATAGAGTCATAAAAGATGAAACATCATTTGCTTTGGAAATCTTTGTGTCCACATGCTTTGTGCATGATCATTCCAATGTAAGGACCAAAGATTATCCTATTTCAATGATAGGAATAATGGTAGTGTTTTGCTCTTCAAGTAGAGATTGTAGAATCTACTTGTTTTCAGCCAAAGAATTTGTCAATGGTGGAAATGTGATCTTTCAAGAGTGGAAGATTTGTAAACTTGAAGAAGCACCTTTGGATCAATACCTTATTCAATTCATTGATGGTTTGGAGTCAAGTCAAGTGAAGGAGCAAGCTCAAGACCCGAGGACTCCAAGAAGAACCTTGAGTATCAAGATGGAGCCATCTAGGCTCAATCATATGGATCAAGCAAGACAAGTTGTCTTTGGCAACATTATTTATGCACTTAATATTTTAATTGATGTATCTTCAAGTGCACAAAATGCCTTGGAATCCATGGCTTGGCATGATGTTTAGTTTTAAAGTGTGCTACATGTATATAGACACATTTATGGAACATCTTGTAAGGGATCCTCTAAGAGGTGGTGAAAGATCCTTCATGGACATCATTCTCTATTGGAGTCTCAAAAGTTCCTTGTTTGTAGCTGGATTTTTTAGACACTTCTAAAAGCATTCATTCATCTAGCAAGAGAGTTGTAGATAGATCAAGCTAAATTTGAGGAGTGTGAAGAATTGCCAAAAATTGGCAAATCTAGCTTGATCAAAAACCATGTAGAATAGTGTAAATTGTGTACACAAGTGGGCCCCACACATGTGAGACCATGATGCCACGTGGGAAACCCATCCTAATGTAGAGTAGGTCAAGTCCATAGGGTTGGTCATGTCATTTTGGTAGTGATTTCTAGTTTATAGGACCAAAATCCTAGATTTAAGGTGAAAATTTGACCAATTAGCTATCTACCAAGCATGACTCTAGGAAATAG
Source organism: Diphasiastrum complanatum (assembly GCA_029204225.1). NCBI lineage: Eukaryota > Viridiplantae > Streptophyta > Lycopodiopsida > Lycopodiales > Lycopodiaceae > Diphasiastrum > Diphasiastrum complanatum. The sequence continues at coordinate 48,316 of MU832122.1, read as the reverse complement.
ACTAAGGTTTCATTTTAGGTCAGGGAGAGTGAGTTAACTTCCTTATTACATGCTGGAAATCCACCTAAAGAAAATTTTTGGAGCTCATTGGCAATCTCAAGCTAGTTCACTATGTACATTGAGTTTTTGTGATCCAAATGAAACCAAATCAATTTCTACTTGTTTCTCAGGTTGAAGGCCGTACTACAGCCTGTAGTACACACGTGTGGGCTCGGATTTCAATGTTTATCAATGCTTTTGATTGTTAATGCTTGTTGTTTGTCAAATTGCCAATCTAGATCAACTTTTTTGTGTCTAGTTTTTTGATAGATTGTTAAGCAAGCATCCAATCACTCTTGTGGATCTTTTGTAGATCCATTTATGGTCCTAAAGTACAGTACTTTCACATGAATCGATCAAGAAATGATAAAATAAGCATTCAACAGAACATAGATGACCTAGATTATTGGGACATGGATTATTCGGTCGTGAAGGAATACAAGTCCGAATACAGACAGAGTCGTATTTTTTCTGAAACAATATTCTGTGATAACAGAGAGAATGAACAAATAATCGCGCTCTGAATATTCGATTGATCGATTGAATGAATGATTGAGCTAAACAAGCAACTGATAAGTTGATGGATATATATACATATGGCTGACTGATTAAAAAAATGTTTACTCTATATTGTACAAATAGGATTAAGGCACTACGTGCCGAGCAGTCACCTTCGGACAATATCTGATTTTGTTAGAGGTTTTGTCCGGACGTGATAAAGGTACAGCACTGTTCGCAAAAGATCTAACTCTACTGGCGTCCGTTGCAACGCGATGGATGATGCCTTCCCACTTTAGCATTTGATCCGAATAAGCCAATGGCGTCAGATAGTATTAAATAGCAGCTTCCAGTGGCAAGATTGTATTTCTATGTTGCCATGATGGGAGGCTCTTGGGAATCTCGGTTCACAGCTTAGACAAACTCAAAGTGGATCGTCGGAGCCCATCGTTGTTTTTTGTCGCACAACCTAGATTTCAACACTGTCCGACTCGACTTCATGGAGAAGGTGCAGTATCATTTAATAAAGATACGACGTGATGCAAATAAAAGCCCACAGTAATTGCATCTCGCAGGTGTCGTGGGGCCGCACCAGTTTTGGTGGGAGATACTGTTGGAAGGTTTGCGGATCCCAAAGTAATCCTAACCCTAGTTAATAAGTGAGAGGGATTTGGCACCCTGCGTGTGTAAGTCCAACCCGATGATCACATAGTTATTTGATTATTTACAAGTCAATAAAAGTACTTTAGGCCTTTTTGCGAGACTTTTAATGTCGTAGGCCTAGATGTCAAGTTAGTGAATAAAGTTGGGTCTCTCACCAAAATTGGTTCAAATTCAAATTCAAATTAGTTCCCTCCAATTTTAAATGGGTTCTCACTTTTTTTTAAGTTTGAATAGTTAGGGAGGTAGAAATGGACCAATAGGATTTGGAGGCCAGAGTCCTCATCTCCATTATAAATAGAGGCAAACTCAAATTTGCTACACATGTTCATATCCTCATTTCAATACAAGTAGATTAGATCTCTTATGGAATGGATTTGTGAAATTCTTGCTCTCTAACTTGTCTCCTCTATCTCTCATACTTTTGTTGTGTTTGTTAATTGTTGGATCTAAATGTTATTGGGATTTATCTTTATTATGCTTTTTGTGAGAGAGAAAGGGAGAGAGAGAGAGAGAGAGAGAGAGAGAGAGAGAGAGAGAGAGAGAGAGAGAGAGAGAGAGAGAGAGAAAAAAAAAAGAATAAGCTAACTTCATTGTGGATCGTAAGGTTAATGGAGTAGTGTTAATGCCTAGAGTTAATGGATGTTAGAGTTAGATGTGGGTCTTCCATTCATGCTGAATTCTAAGATCTATCGCTCTCATGGGAACGAACCTATGCGTGACAAAACTTCATCTCCTTAATGCTAAATTGCTTGGATCTTGGATTGAGGATAGGCTAAAAAAGAAACCCACTACAATTTAAACACCGTTGTCGAGAAGCTATGTCAATTTTTCAGTTTGCAACATGTCTGTTGGATGGTTAGCTTGCAGTAGGCATCTTGTCATGGCATGAATAGTGTTAAACTGCATTTAGGGTTAGTTTGAAAGTGATTTTGCCTGATTTGAGTGGATTCAAGAACTATATGAGTCCGATCCTTTTTTTTTTGGAAAGTATTGGCAACAAGTACTTTTCAAGGACTCCAGACTATAGTCATCACAACGATTATCTCTAAGTATGGCATCCATGCCATTTCTAGGGGTAGATTGGTTAGCTTGGCATTCAAAGTTTCTTTGTTCCCAAGTTCAACCCCTCCTTAGAAACCAAGATGCATTTGTAGGAGTAGTTTTATAAGATTACACCTTTCTTAAATCACTACTTTCCTTAAAAAATGGGCAAACTTAACAATAAGTTGTGAATGAACACGAGGCTAATAAACAAATTGATATCACATGACACAAATAAAGAAGTCTTTCACATTGTAGGCCTTTGACTTTTGGACAAAAATGCACCTTTCGTTTATAGTTCTTTTTGTGAACTCACACAAATTAAACTATTAGAATATTAGCAAAATGTACACGTTGATAAATCAACACATAAGTCTATCCAAAAAACAAAATATGAAAAAAGGATTTGAAATAAAGCTTCCCCAATATTGCATCACTGATTGATATAATTCAGATAATTGTCAGATTTAGCTCCAAGGTTTTCATTTTTTGTGACATGGAGCACAATGTCCAGAAAATTTTTTCAAAAAATATGAAGTTAAGCATAATGAAGTACATAATGCAAAACCTGATTTTATGTACCTTTTGAATATAGTATGTTTCTTCAAAACATTTACTCAACTCATGCTTACTACCTTGACAATCACCACACGTAACGTCAAAGTTTTTAATTTCATACAATAGGAAATCAAGGAACTTGGGCTCCAAAACTGTGCTTATTAGCTTTCACCCACTACAATTGTGTTATCGACTTCGGCTTGGTACAATGTTTGGTTGTGTTCGTAAGTGTTCTACATCATGGTAATAGTCAATTGCATGTCCGAAACCCTTCAGTGAGAAAGCATATTGATGAAACTCCCGATGCTTGTCTTGACTTCTTGGAGTTTTCTTATCCAACAGTTGTTGAAATGCATATCGTGAAATTTAACGTTCATGACAAATCTTAACTTTTTCAAAGTACCTCTACGACGTGTAACGTTATGGCTGAGGAGCATTCATCCATTTTGGTTAAGTGACAAAACATACAAAAAGTCGTGACCATATGCAAGTCTTTTGTCTTGATTTTTACAACTTGCAACTTTTTAAGAATATTGTATCTACGAAACAGGCATGAGTAGCCAACCTCTGAGTTAACTACCTCTTAATCATATCTAGACTAGCATCATGACTGATACCTATCCGTTATGAGCAAAATCGATGCAGTTATGTTGCCGAAGCAAATGAAAAGCTACAAACTAGAAGTGGCATTTAAATCCACAAAAGGAGTAGCTGTTAGAGGCATTCGGTAGGTCAAGTTACATCCATAGCAGTAGGCTCAGAGACAGATGCCAAGGTGCTGGTAGCCATTCCCAAATCTTGTTCAGCAACAGCCTGTTCCTCTTCCAACATGCTTTGAAGGGAATCTACCTGCAAGCAAAAGATAAACATTTTAAAAAGGAGACCGACATTTAGCAGAATAGCGTCCTAGTTCCGTGGTGTACGGAATGAGCTCGTTCTGATTGCTATACAGAACATGGGAAAAGTTTCACATTCCATACGCCATGCTATTCTCCATTTATTTTTTAAAAGGAATAATAAAAACATTATTTATTCCATTCCAAATATATTACACGCAACATCAGGCTTAAAAATCTTCATAACAAGCATCTATGGATAGCATACCAGTAACATAAAGTAGCTGCTTCGAGAAAACAAGAAAAAAACTAAAATAGGAAGGAGCAATAAACGTCCAGGTAATAAAATGCATATATATGAATGAGAAGAATGAAACGGAGAGCCTGAAATAGAGAGTTAGAGTTGGACGGAATGAAGTTACGCTATAACTAACTCATGGTATCATAGTCAATCGATACCTGAACTATCTCTTATATCTAACATCTGTTGTCAGCCATTAAGCCAATGTTAGCCATTTTCATGCATAGAAACTGGCACTTTGACTTAGAGCACAAATTGATCGCACAAAAAGGCATTTCATAACAAGGACATCATCGCCACTTCCACAAGAGTTGTAGCACCCAATTTGCCATTTGGCAAAGAAGCGTCACAAGATGTATTGAATTTGTCTCATGAGGATGAATATTATGCAGTGGATGCATATCCAGAGCAGTCACATCAGGTTCTTCCACATAAGATAGGCCAATGTTCCTCAAATGATTATTGTACACTACAGTGTTCCAAAAGCTTCCAGTCAACTTGAGAATTCTCAACACAAAGTTGTCCTTTCACTTATGACCTTCAATACCGTCAGGGGTTATATCCTTTCAGTCATTTGTTGTAACTACTGTGATCTATCAGCAACTCATGGTCCCTCCCAATAGCTTTGACTTTATATTAGTCAGTGGGCTTTCTAATACAGTACCCAGATGGTATGCATAGTCTATCAAGTTGGCTTGGTATGATTTGACACAATAGTGTTATATAAATCTACACTTTGATGGCCATCATGGTCTATCAGGTTAGCTTGGGATATGATAGACAGCATGTCGATATACATTTCCCCATTGAAAGGACACTCAGGTTGTGTGCGTCCCTTGGTATATCCTATGCAGCAGAGTTCTATTGGTGCAATTTTCTTCACTAGTTTACATTGATGTAGTCTTGTGACCTGCGTCCATCCAATTGGAACAGTAGATCAGCATATGTAGCAGAGTTTTTCCCAATCACGGATTCTTTGGTTTCCATGGTCCATTCAGATTGTTATACAATCCACGGTTAGAATCAATATTTTGTCTTTTTGCAGCTTTTACTTCAGCATATACATTTTGGCCAGACGATTCACAACCGAAAATATATGGCAAAAGCTATAAAGCCATGCGCAGACCTAGAGTTGCCCTATCACTTTTGTCTTGCCACGTTTTAGCTTCGTTTTTTTTCTTAATGGAATTTTTTTTTTCAGCCAGCCAAAACCTAATATCGCGATCCACAGGTAGGTTCTTTTCAAGCAAGAATTTTGCTAACAACCACGACCAGCCACACCGCTACAAATGGCTACTTTTTCTACTAGCAGCAATGCCCCAACAAGGTGCAAACCAAGTTTTCTCTACACAATTTTTGCGGCCCAGTTGCAGCTAGGCAAGCCACTACAGACGGACGGATCTACCACCAGCCACACTATCACATTGACTCAATAAGCCACATGCTGAAAGGGATGAGCTCAAGTTCATCTCATAAAAGGTACTACCTCAAAATGCTTAAGTCTGGAACTTTGATTGTTATTGTACATAGTATCGCAAAGATGGTCGATATTGCCTTATTGCCATTACTATAAACATTGTCACAGTTGCACGGAGATGGTCTTTTGCTACAAATCACAACATTTCAAATGGTTGTATATAGCAATAAAGGATCAAAGGTGACTTCCCTAGTCCTTCCGCATGCGCTCAGTCGCAGTACATGCATCCCTCTTACACATAATACTATGCCTGCTTACTCTTTTCGATTTCAGGCTTATCAATCGCACAAAGACTAAGGATATCAAGTTGCCTCGTTATGCATGCAGCAATGCACTGCTGATTTTGTTGACCAGTGGTTATTTTGAGCTGTGGCGTGCATCCACTGATGAGATGTGGCGTATTGAAAAGGCCAACTACCATTTGACAGATGTTATAAACAAGTGGTGACGCAAGCTATGGCGTACCATAGATTGCACAATGACTTGGATCATGTGTCAAGGTATTGCCAAGTGGCTAGCGTTACCTCAGGATTCTAAAGTTCATCCCGCTTTTCATGTTTCACACTTAAAGAGGGTTTTACATTAGGGTGATAACTTGCTAACTGATGGACTTGTTTTGTTTCAGAAGCATGGAGAGGTGATGCAGGGACCTGACAAAGTGTTGGACCGGAGAGAGACGGTTTACAAACAATCTGATCCATGAGTACTTGGTTGCGTGGCACGGTAGACCTCTCACTGATGCTACTTGGGAGACCGCGCACGCTTTGCATGAACAGTACCCTTATATTACCATCGCAGACGATGTTCGTTGAGGAGAGAAGGAATGTTATGTACTTATATTTGTGCCTCAATGTCAACATGTCGGACTTGTAAATTGTAAATTGTAAATATTAAAATGACTCACACCGGCCTGTGGTGTCTTGTAAGAAAATGTAAATAGCAGGTTTTTGGTAACTTGTTGACCTACTTATATTTGGTATAGGGTACAGGGTCTTAACTTAGAGGTTGTCAGACTGACCTCCTAAAAAGCAGGAGTAAACCAATCAACGAGACACATGTCATATGCTCATTGGGACACTTGGTCCAGTGCATGAGTGACACAGGTCGGACGGTCCTCCTACTCGCTTGCCAATGTGTCAATGTACTGCCAAGTGGCAAGTGTCGATTGTGCATGGGGCTCGCCATGTGTCGACGTTAGGAAAGGGTCAGGTTTAAGTGGGTGCTTGAGGATTATGTATAAGTGAGCCTGGAGAGAGGCATTCCCATCATAGTCTATGCATCAAGTGGCTAGGAGGAGACTCGACAGCAATGCTCTTATGTGTTTATGCTTGTAACTTGATATGTACTTTGAAGAGAAATCAATAAAGTGGATATTTGGTGCCTACTTTGGGGTGCTTTGGATTGAATTCAGATAGCTTTGTGATAGATATACTAGAATGGATGCAAAAGTTCCCAAGTTTATTTTTGGCCTACGAGAAGACTTGTGTCCTTGTTAGGAATTAACGTTTTATTTGTACTCCTAATGTTGGTTTGGCCATGCCCGCGTGCTATTATAGGGGCCATTTCTATTTATAGTGAATTTTAAAGTTGATTTAGTCTTTCACGCATGTAGGTGGGTGCACTAGTTCTAGAATAGAACCTGGCCCAAAATAGAGTTTAACTTTGGCAATTAGCTTTTCAGCTTTTAAGCTTTTGCTTTTGCTTTTAGTTTTTGGCATACACTAGAGAAAGTATTTAAGTAGGCTGGTGCCCCACCACAAAGTCATTCCATATTGTATAGAGCTTTGCTCACTCTTCCATAATCTAAGCTCTCTTAATCTCTTATGTTGGCCTTGGTGAGTGTGAGTGCTAATACAATTAGTTAACTCCATCTAGAATTTATGGATCAAATTTTGACATGGTATCGAAGCAGGTTTTTTTTTTTTTTTTTCTTTTTTGAGAGAGAGAGAGAGAGAGAGAGAGAGAGAGAGAGAGAGAGAGAGAGAGAGAGAGAGAGAGAGAGAGAGAGATTGTTTTTGCAGGGTTACAAGAAGAAGATTGGAGGAGTTGTTGTGCTGGACTACTGTTGGAAGTAGTTTGCTGTTGGAGGTAGTTCGCTGGAATCAAATCAGAGCCGATTGACCATTGGGCTGGACAATTCTGTGGGAGATCACAGATTGTAGGTGTTTTGAGACAGATCTAAATCTGCTAACCTCATCAAAATCATCCGAGAGAAGATCACGGAGGAGCGCGAAAGTAGGCTCTCTAATGTTGTGGTCAACTCCCTCTCCTCGCGCTCCTGCGTGAACTGGAGGTTGCTGAGTTGCTATAGATCAATACAGGCGGGGTTGAATGATGATGTGTTGCCGAAGTCTAGCAAGCTAGATGGAACGAACTACAGCAGATGGAAGTTCAAGATGCAAAATATTCTCCAGGATCGAGAATATTGGGAGATCGTCACAGGTGTCGAGATACCTCCTACTATTGACAGGGAGTTGCGAGAGTGTCAGAGACGGAGGAGAAAAGCTCATCATATCATCAACTTGTCAGTTAGAGATATGATCATACCTCACATCCAAGATGTTGCTGGACCCAAGGAGGCTTGGGATATACTGAAGATTCAAGAACTTGTACAAGACTGTGAATCAGTCACGAATCTTGTTCTTGACTCATAAGCTACACACATTGAAGATGGGTACAGGTGAATCAGTAACGGACTACTTTACTCGGGTGAAAGATCTGAGAAGGCAACTTATTGCAGTTGGAGAAAGTGTTCCGGATAATAGTGGTATCCATTATGCTTAATAGTCTACCTTTGGCTTATCATAACTTTGTGATGATGCTATCGTTACGGGAGACGAGGCCTTCTTTCGATGAGCTGAATGCTATATTGCTACAGGAGAAAATGAGGCAACAAAATATTGTCAACAAAAACGATTTCAAGGAGCAGGCAATCCTAGCAAAGAAGCAAGAGCAAAGTTCCAAGAAGAAAAAGAAGAAAAAGCAGCAAGATCTGGAGGAGAATAAGTCAAATCAATTAGAAGATGGACGGAAAGTAGTGCGAAAAGGAAAGTGCTTTGTTTGCGGAAAATCAGGACATTATGCAAAGGAGTGTTGGCACAACAAATTCAAGAAGAAGCAGGATGGGAATTTTGGTGAAGGACTCTATACAAAATTAAGTGCCTTGGATCTTGAAGACGATGAGTTGTTTTCGACATCGACATCTTCTAGTGGCTTCTCGAAGGAAGAGGAGTGTTGTTTATTAATTCAGGAGCTTCGAAGCATATGACACCTAGGGGAGAGTGGTTGATGATGGATCAAATGTGAAGTTGGAAGACAACTACACATATGATGTAAAGGGAGTTGGAAAAGTACAGTTTCAACTACCTTCGGGGAAGATTGGAGACATAAAGGACGTGCTTTATGTACCAGGGATCAAGAAAAACTTACTCTCAGTATCAACTATTGTGAAGCAACAAAAGGTGGTGGATATTGGATCAATGAGTAAGTTATGGCACGAGAGCTATGGGCATCTAAATTACAAAAGTCTACAAGTCTTGAGGAAATACAACATTGTTACAAGTTTACCTCACGTTGTTTCTAATCACAAGGTTTGTGAAGGCTGTGTCTTAGGAAACATCATATGAAAAAATTTCAGTCTAGTACATTCAGGGCAAGAAATGTTCTAGAACTTGTTCATACAGATTTGTGTGCCCTATGAGAACTTGGTCTTATGTGGTAGCAAGTTACTTCATGGTGTTTGTGGATGACTATTCTAGGAAGACGTGGATCTACCTTCTCAGGAATAAGAGCGAAGCATTCAAGTATTTCACATGGTTTAAGACACAGGTGGAGAAAGAAACATGTAGATAAGTTAAAATACTTCGCTCAGACAAAGGGGGAGAGTATCTTTCTACGAAAATTCAGGTGTTTTGCAAGGATCATGGTATAAAGAGACAATTTGCAAGCATGAACACGCCTCAACAAAATGGAGTTGCGAAAAGGAAGAACCGGTCTATTGTGGAAACTGTGAGGAGTATGCTCAAGAGTACGAATCTTCCAAATATGTTTGGGGTGAAGCAGTTAAGACCAGGGTTTATCTTTTGAATTGAAGTCCTACAAAGGTTGTAGAGAATCAAACTCCAGAGGAAGCTTGCACGGGTTAGAAACTAGATGTAAGTCATTTGAGAGTGTTTGGAAGTATTGCCTATTCTCACATACCTAAGGATGCAAGGAGCAAATTGGATTCTAAGGCAACTCGGTGTTTATTTCTTGGATATGATAGTCAAGAGAAGGGATACAGGTTGCATGACTTGGAGGGTAAGAAAGTCACCATACGCAAGGATGTGATCTTTGATGGGGATAATTCTCATAAAGATACAGAGATATCTTATGATAGGAAGCAAGATGGAGGAATTCCTATCTTGTGTGACGAATCACTACAATAGCCTGAATCAGCACGTGTACCACCTACACCAATACAAGAACCTAGAGTGCGTGGAACAACACCCATAGCTAAGCCACCCTATCGGGTCAGTCAATCAGAGCATCAAGAAATAGCTAAACAATTAATAGAATATTCAAGTAAAGGCCAGATAAAACCAAGCAGTTCCCCTTGGGCAGCACATGTCCTTTTAGTTAAAAAGAAAGAAGGGCCCCCATGCGTTTATGCGTAGACTACAGTGCATTAAATAAAGTCACAATAAAGAATAAGTTCCCTATGCCTCGAGTAGACGAGTTGTTTGATAAGCTCGACGGGACCAAATATTTTAGTAAATTAGACCTTCGTTCGGGGTATCATTAAGTCCGCATTAAGGCTGAAGATGTCCCAAAAACAACCTTCAGCACTCGTCACAACCAACTGTTCCTCTCTCATCTGCAAAAGTGGAATATAGGGCAGTCGCAAGTGCAACGTGTGCATGTATGTCGCTTCAACAACTACAAGCTGAATACGAGAAACATGGTAATGCAACTCCCATTCATTGTGACAATCATAGTTGCATTCAAACTGGTGTTCTCTTCTCCTTTTGAGTGTGTGTGGTTGTGTGATGCAGGTATTGAATGACAATGCAAGACACTATAACTGGCATCTTTAGCTGGCCAACTCATCTATTGGGTGTACGTAAGAAATCAAGTGAATTGTATAATGTAGTGTAGTCAAACGACTAATTACACAGATGGACGAATGTGTTTGTTCATCTCACTGATAACCTCCAGATGGTCAAAGGACTAGCTAGCATCTTGACTAGATGAATGTACTAGCCTCTACGTAGATAGTAGGATAATCAATCTATCAAAGGGACGAATAGTTCAGGCAGATGAGTGTGATGTTCTACTTTCAGGACTATATGGTCGTATCGACAGAAGAAAGGCTTGACTCGTGGCACTTCGAAACCTTTAACTTTGCCACTGTGGCTGCTCCTCTTCATGCTCTTCTAAGGAAATCTCGTACATTTCTGTGGACCCCTGATTGTCAGACAGCCTTTGATACCCTTCGCCGCGCTTTTGTTGATGTCGTTGTTATGTGCTTACCTCATTTGACCAGAAATTTATTGTTGAGACTAATGCTAGTTTCGTTGGTTTGGGTGCCTTACTTCGCCAGTCCCAGTGCATCATTGCTTATGAGTCACAACGGCTTCGCTCTTATGAGCAACGGTATTCTATCCACGAGAAAGATCTTCTCGCCATTATCTATGCTCTTAAGAAGTCGCATCATTACCTGTATCGTATACCATTTGACATTGTTACTGACCACCAGTCTGTCCGTTATCTGTTATCCCAACGGGACCTTAGCGATCGTCAGTTTCATTGGTTGCAATTTTTACAATCCTTTGATTTTTCTATCTTATATCGTCCAGGCCGGTCAAATGCCGTTGCCGATGCTTTATCCCGTCTGCCCGCTTTGTTACACACACTTGTTGCCACCATTCCTACCTAGTTTGATGATCTTCCCTCTACTTATCTCACTTGTCCTGAGTTTCGTGATGTTTATAGTTCTGCACCTCCTGTTTCTTCTCGTCCACACCAGGTCTATTCCATCCTTGATCACCGTCTTTATCATTTTGGGTCTCTCTAGCTCCTTGCCTCTTCGCCCCCAGTTATTGTCTGATGCTCATTCCTCCCCTGTTGGAGGCCATTTTGGATTTCAAAAGTCTTATGTTCGTCTTAAGGACCACTTTTACTGGCCATCCATGAAGTTTGAGCTAGCCCTTCTTATTCGTAACTGCAATTTTGTGCCTGCAATAAATACTCTCGTGCTAAGTCTGTTGGTTTGCTTCAGAGTTGGCCTATCCCTCATCGCCAGTGGACCGATATTTCTGTGGACTTTATCCTAGGCCTCCCCCGTACCCAGCATGGTCCTATATGGTGGTGGTTGATATGTTCTCGAAGCAAGCACATTTTATACCAATTCGCAGTACTATTACAGCTGAGCAGTGTGCATGTTTATTCTTGTCAGAGATTTTCCACCTCCATGGATTTCCTCATACTATCCTTTCTGATCGGGATAGTAAGTTGACCTCCACATTTTCGACAGAGCTTATGCGCATACTGGATAGTCAGCTTTTTATGGGTTCTGCTTATCATTCTACTGCCGATGGACAATTCGAGGTCCTTAATCGGATCCTTGAGGATTACCTCCACCATTTTGTTACTCCTTCAGGGAAGGACTGGGATTAGCATCTATGTTTAGCTAAATATAGCTATAATAGCTCAGTTAGTACCAGCACTGGTGTCTCTCCCTTCTTATTATCTCATGGTTATGCACCACTTTTACCTGGAATACCTCTTCCTCCTGAGGATACACCTATTACACTTGCCTCTTTTCTATCAGGTGCTCGCGAGCTTATCTCTCGGGCCAGCACACACCTACAGTGCGTCCAGCAGCGGTACCAGACTTCTGTTGATCGTCATCGACGGCACGTTCAGTTTCAGGACGGGGATATGGTTTATCTACGCCTTCGTTTTGCTCGGTAAAAAGATGATTAGATTGTTATCATAGAGATGTATGTTGATGATCTTATCACCAGAAGTTCTATTCGTGTTTTGATTCGGAACATTAAGAAAGATCTCTCATCAGAGTTTGACATGAAAGATCTTAGTTCACTACATTACTTTTTCGACATTGAGGTTTAGAGAGTAGCACGAGGTCTATTTATTTCTCAATATAAGTAAGTTTATGAACTTCTAGAAAATTTTGAAACATTCAAAGTGCAAACCAATTTCAACCCCATATGATTGTGAATGCAAGCTTACGAAAGTTGAGGAAGATCAAGATGTGAATGAATGGTTATATAGACAACTTGTTAGGAGTTATATCTATCTAACTACTACAGTGGATCAATCTAACTACTACACCACCACATATTGCCTATGCGTAAGTATGGTTAGTCAGTTTATAGCTAAGCCAAAGTAGGTTCATTCGAAAGCGACAAAGTGGATATTAAGGTACATCAAGGGTACTTTACAGTTTGGTATCTACTATGGAAGTCGAGATGTTTTGCAATTACATTAGCATGAGCCTTTACTTGAGATGATCTAGTGGAAAATTATATAAGGAGGACCAGCGCCCACCTCCATTGAATTGTAGCAAGTTTTCAACTCTTCTTCTCATTAATTAAGACTCAATAATCTCTCAATCTGTTCTTGATTGGTGTGCGCGAGTGCTAGTATGACTGGTACACTCCTAACTAGGAGTTGAGCATTAAATTCTATCAGTATGAACATGTCAATTCTTTTGCTTAGATCCTTCAAGTTCAGTAAAATTTGGTGGAAACGGTTGATCACAAAGCCCCAATACAATGCAGACGGTAGTTAATATAGCATTGTCCATCTTGGAGCAATGGACCAGGTGGCTTAGCAGAGAACAGTTTTCAGTTTAAGCATGTGGGAAGGCATGTTTACCGCATGCAAAAGAAGAGCAAACTGCTTTTTTCGAAGTTCAAGAGTCCTTGTGGCAGCTGTGTTGTCAGATTCCAAGGAGCTGATCTCCCTCTCAAGTTCAGAAAGGATTTTCTGTGTCTCAGAACGAGGCGGCTGTACTGCTATTAGCCTTCTAATTGCTTCACATTCCTCTTTATGCTGCCTTTCCACTTTGCTTTCCTCCAGCTGCACCTTTAGATCTTCAATGTCCTTTTGAGCCTGCAGATATCATATGTCATAGATAGTCTCCGACTTACAATCAATGCAGTTGCCAGCAAAATTATTGTTTCACTATAATCACTAAGTTATGGTAGTCAGAATGCTCGAGTGCATGATTCAAGTGATAGATCACTCGAGCCTGAGTGATCCTTGCACAGGGGCATACCTGAACTATTTGCTTGTTAAGCTCAGCTTGCAGTTCTTTGAAATTTTGTTGCTCGCGTTTGTTGGCATCAATCACAGCATTTGTCTTGAGAAGCGGAAGTTCGAAGGTGCTAAGCTCTTGCAACAGAGACTTATACAGTTTTTCAGAGTCGGTCAGATTATCATTTGGCTTTTCCACCTCAGCGGTAAAAGCAAGAAACTTTTTGAGAAGCTTCTTAAGTGGAGGCTCACCTCTTGTGGTGGTGGTTCGCGTCAGCAACCTCTGTCTTATTATAGGGTCGTCCTCAGAAGGACCAAAGGCATAGTGAGCCGTGCTTTCCTCTCTTCTTCCACTAACCTTCTTAGCCTTGCTGCTTTTACTGCCTGGAAACTCAAAATGTTTCATGTACAACAATACTGGAGCAACTAGCATTTTAAACAATGCCGGAAATAATATACAAGGTTTTGCTTCAGAAAGTTGTTGCAATAAGGTTTCAATGAAACTATTATTTTACAGGACTCAGTAACCAGAACACACAAGCGGTTCTTCAAAACAAAAGAGCATAAAATTGTAGATACGTAGCAGGTTTCTTCCAAACACCTTTCCATACAGAACGCTCTTTTGTTCCTAGGAAGTTTATTGCAGAAATCAGAGTTAACGACCTCATTCCCAAAGTGTAACAAAAAACCTTTCAACCCAAACCACGGAATTATACAGCGCTACACAGCCATAATGCACAGCAAACCCTCCTTTTCAAAACCCACAATTGCAGAGACAACAACAGAGCTTCTTGAAATCACTATTTCGCAGCACCCATTCAAGCTTAACAACAGTAATATCAAAACCCACAAGCCATAGCATATCTAGAGTCATTTCGAGCACCTAAGCGAAACTGGAGATCTTCGCAGACAGAAATAAGCCACAGCAGTCAAGGCACTTTGGTAGGGCACATTCAAACAGCAGAAACAGAAAGAACATGCACACACACATCTCAAAGGCAACAACAACAAGGGCAATCTAAGCAACCACAGATGTGATTATGAGAATACGCACCAGCTAGAAACTCCGATCCCACGATTGTAGACTCCATAGATGGGTCGATCAGGCAGGCAGGCAGAGACAGAAGACAGCTATTTTTGAAACCTCATCTCATTTCATAATGTCTGCAATTGAGCTGATGATCTGAGCATTGCAAATAACATAGCTGAGCTGACCACCCTTGTTTCCATATGGACTAAAAGGGGCAAGGGACTATTGGGACATGCCCCTACTTGGAGGGGAGGTGCACCTAGTTCTTGCCACATAGCGGTTTTCTGCACCTATCATCCTCCTTGCCGACAAGTCCCCAACTCGAAGTCCTGTCTGTCGATAAGTCGATGCCAAACCAACTCGCAACCTTGTCGGTGAGTCCGCCTGAAACCGATAGCAATGGAGGATGCATAAATTTTCAAATGGCCACGCTTACCAAGCAAGTACTCGTCGATACAATGTAAAAGTGTGAATATGGGTGGCCCTTATGTGGGCATATTTGCGTCAATATGTGTATATTTTGGCTCTATACTTGGCCTAACCAATACATGAAGTGTTGGGGATTGGAGGGGAGGAATAGCAAAGGAATCAATCTTCTTTCAACAAGGAGATGGCCCCATTAACAAAATATTGATATGATAATAAAGCCTCATAGTCCATACAATTCGTCTGTATGACCTTCCATACAATCTGTACAATGTCCCTGTAGTCTAGATGACAAGGTCTACAAGTAGAAATTGATTTGGGCTTAAACGAAGTTGTGTAGGCCAAGCAGCCTAGGTTCATCAAAGGTAGACGCAAGATGACAAAGTCTACAAGTAGAATGACAAGGTCTGCAAGTAGAAATTAATTTGGGCTTAAACGAAGTTGTGTAGGCCAAGCAGCCTAGGTTCAAAGGTAGACGCACCAAAGATGTTAGGGGTGGGATTGGAACTTGAGATATCACTAACCTAAAAACCATATGGTTTTGAGGGTGTGTAAGCCATTCCATATATGTTGTATATTAAGGCTCCCAATTTCTCTAACAATGATAATTACCATTTTGGTTTCGCCTTCGAGATTGGTTCACGTGGAAGGACCCTTACTAGAACCTTTTTGTGTTGTTGGCATTTAAGGGTCCACGTCACCAGCGTGTGGCCCGCGGCTATGTCATTTGGTCAATTTGGTGACCACTATGCCTTGAGATTTCACGAGTGACTTGTTTTTGCCTTTGATTACCGTTTGGGATGGATTTTGAGTTGGCTTTTGGGTTGGTTGGGATTCTTGTTTTCCGAAGTCTGAATGTTTAGGCCCGTTGCGTTTTCTAAATCGGCTCTTCGGTGAGTTCATGCCAGATGAACGTTAGGCTTAAGCGTGTCTTGGGAAAACTGGTTAAGTCCTAGTGCCCTTTGAGGCGAAAGCATTTATTATGATCCCACACTGCTCGAACGAAACACACACAACCCAATGTTCTAGAAACTTCGAAAACCAGAAAAGGCCCCATTATGGAGGGAAGGCCAAAGAGGCTTGGGCCTTCTATGCAAGTATGGCCCTACCCTTGGGCAATGGCCCTTCCAAAGCAAAAGGGCATTGCAAAGGCAAAGGCAAAGGCAGAGAGAGAGAGAGAGAGAGAGAGAGAGAGAGGGGCTTTCATTTCCTGTTGATCTGAGCAACTGTAAACGTTTTTGTGTAGTTACTAACAGGGAAGGAACGATGGCAGCAGCAGCAGCAGCGGCTGTGAATATGCCACAATTGCCGCTTCGTTGGACAGATTATGGCTCTAAACTTGGAGCAGCAGGAGGAGGATCGGGCATCGGAAGAGCAAAGGCCACTACAAACAACAAAAACAAGAATCTAGCATCATCATCATTGTCCATCATCTTCAATAATAATGAGGAGGCAACCTCCAGCAGCAACAAGGCTTTGAAAAGGCCGTATCCATTGATGCTGCCGTTGGATTCCAGCAGCAACAAGGCTTTGAAACAGATCCGTGCAAAGGCCGTATCCATTGATGCTGCCGTTGATGCAGATACAGCAGTGCTGGAGCCTGTGGCTCCTGCCAAGGGCGCCAGTGATGACACGATTCAGCAATTCTTGAAAAGGGACTACAAGTGGGGTTTTGTTTCTAATATAGAATCCGTGTCCATTCCCAAGGGTTTATTAGAGGAAACCATCCGCCTTATTTCTGCAAAAAAGCAGGAGCCTGAGTGTATGCTCCAGTTTAGGGTTAATGCCTACAGGCAGTGGCTGAAGATGAAGGAGCCTACGTGGTCTGACAATCACTATCCCCGCATTGATTTCCAGGATATGTGTTACTATTCAGAGCCTAAGCAGAAGGAGACGAAGCAGAGCTTGGATGAGGTTGATCCGGAACTTTTGAGACATTTCAGAAGCTGGGAATCCCTTTGACGGAGCAGAAGCGGCTTACAAATGTAGCCGTAGATGCCGTTTTTGACAGCGTTTCGATAGCAACCACGCACCGGAAGACTTTGCAAGCAGCGGGGGTAATTTTCTGCTCCATCTCTGAGGCCATTCGAGAGTATCCTGAGCTAGTGCAAAAATATCTAGGGAAGCAGTTCCTGTTGCGGACAACTTCTATGCTGCTTTGAATTCGGCTGTTTTCAGTGATGGACCCTTTTGCTACATTCCAAAAGACACTGTATCGCCCATGGAGATTTCTACTTACTTTAGAATAAATGCCATAGAGACAGGCCAATTTGAGCGCACTCTCATTATAGCAGATGAGAGGAGTTTTGTGTTCAGAATTGGTATGCGGGTGAGGCCGCTTTGTCACCAAAAGGGGCCTCTGTGATGGAAATAACTCCAAGATATCATGGACACAAGTGGAGTCAGGATCAGCTATCACATGGAAGTATCCCAGTGTAGTTTTGAAGGGAAATAATACCATTGGCGAGTTTTATTCGGTTGCGTTGACAAATAACAGGCAGCAGGCAGACACTGGCACCAAAATGATTCATGTAGGCAACAGCTCTCGTAGCAGAATCATTAGCAAGGGTATTTCTGCTGGAAAGTCTCTGAACTGTTATCGGGGACTGGTACAAGTGCAGCCATCAGCTCAAAATTGCCGGAATTTCTCTCAATCTGATTCAATGCTCATAGGAGATCAAGCTGGTCCAAATACGTATCCTTATATCCAGGTTTGTCTTGCACTCCATTCTGAATTCGAAACATTTCTTGCGTGGTGTACTGTGTTTCACTGAATTTTGATCCAAACCTGACCCATGGTGGTTCGAGATTCTAACCAGTTCAAACCAGAATGAACTGTCTGCTCTGGTTCTGAAACGTTTTTATAGTCCTAGATGTACCTTTTTATGAAGTAACAACAGTATATGGATAACTGTATGGTTCAATGTAAGATATTTGAAACTTGGGTAAATGTAGGATATGCTGTATGTACGTACCAAGTATTTTTTGATTCCCTGTATATGTGCATAGAATATTCAGAGTGCTTTTATTTATAATCTGATTCGTTCAGATTCAAAGCAGCTCATATACTCATTGCTCACTTGCAACCTGCTACATTCTTTTTTTGAGGAAGATCACGTTACTCATTGCCAATGCAACCTACTACATTCTTTTTTAGACGAAGATCACCTTATTCCTCCCATGTTTCATTTCTTGCAATGGATGTTTTGTTAGTATATTGTACAATTGGCATATGAACTTAAGTAAACAAAATGCTGCACCCTGTCCCTAAAATATCATACAAGTGATCCATGTTGACTAGTAGTAAGAAGAACTGGATAAACAAGGTGCATGGTTTAGCAGATTATTGTGCAAAAACTTTAGTCATTATTTGCCCAATCTGTCCAACAATGGTTAGGGCATCATTGAGGCCCAGAGGTTGTTGGGTTGATGGTCACGATCATCCAACTGGCATTGAATCTAATAGAACTAGAAGAAGCATGGTTAGTAGGTAGGCATCTTTGATGATGAAAAGAAAGCAAAGAAGCTTCAATGGGCCCGGAACAGAGAAGAATGCGCTAGTAAGAAAGTTTAATGGGGCAATACGAAAAGAAGAGGATGAACACAGAAAAGTACCGGGTGAAAAAGGGATAAAATGGAACTGTAACAATGCTGAAATGGGTTGTATAAGGTAGTAACAGGTTGGAAACATATGATAGAATAGAAAAACAGCCAAAACTGATTGGAAATGGGCTGTAAAAACAACAAAAAAGCAAAACAGAGGTGGACGTGAGCAAACATGGCCATTGAATGAGGGCGCAAATAGATTGGAAGGCCAAACAATGAGGTTTTAGGAAGATGAAGGGCAGAAGAGGGGCGCGAGGTTTGTAGAAGAAGGGAAATAGGGTTTTAGAAATTGGTAAGAGGGAAGTGAAGCACAAGTAAAAATGGAGGGCCCTTGCTAAAGGGAGAAGAAAGATGTCAAGCACTAGCAAAGAGGGGGCATGTAAAAACATTGCAGCAAGGAAAGTGTTTTGATACCATGTTAAGGACACTATTGCAGTAAATGCTCCACCTAAAACATGAATTCTAGGGGTTACTCCTTTCTTTACCAGTCTGCTTTCGACTGGCTACTTGTTCGCTTACATTTTTACAAACAGGTGTGCTTTCTGATTATAGAGTTCACTATACTAAATTAAAGCGAAAGTTAAATGGTTTCATATAAGAAGTCTGGGCTCCATTGTGCTAGAGGCTCTCTATATAAGGATCCTAAAAAATGTAAAGAGCTTCAATCTTGTTTTCCTCTTCTATTGCCATAGTAGCATACAACTTCATGATACTATTTATAGATGTCGAATGCTATCAAATCAGGTTTGGTGTTGTTTTCCTTGTAACTCCTAAAATTCAAAATCCTCTTTATCCATGGACCATATGTATGTTCTTCATCAAAACAATAGAACCATTCTATATTTATCCATATGGACGATAGATTTGGGAGTCTTTTTTGGTACTTCAAAAAACCATGCATTCATGTCATAAAACTTTTGCTGAATGATGATCTTTACTAGTATCTAAATTTTCCCTGGTGTCTTTTTTTCTGAATTTTGGCAGTGTAAGCTACTTGTGTACTTTTTTTGCAGCTTACATTTTGTACTTGATCTAGTGTTTCTTAGAGTAATCATCTTCAACACTTGGCTTATTTTTTGTTACAATATAGGGTGGGTGGTTCTCATTTCATTGTCCATGTTACAGCCATCAATCTCTTTCTGTTTTCGGTGGCGGATTTTGCTAGTTAGCTGTTTTTGAGCAAGTTAAAGTGATAAAATGTAAATTTTTCTTGGTTTTTCACGAGGAGTAGTGACCTTGTTTTATTGGCTTTGTTATTTGATGCCGCTTTATCATGACTGAATTTGCCTTTCACCTTCAGAGAAGTGACAAACTCTTTTATATGCTAAAAGGTTGATTGTCCTCTTTTTTATCCTAAGAAATTCATTTTCATGGTTGCCTTTTGTGCTGGAATTGATGCTGTGAGGTATTAAATGTTGACTGATCAATCAAAGTATCAAGTAGCCTGTTTGTTGATAGTCGATCTTATGATTGTTTATCTTTAGGTACATGCCTTGTTGCAAACATTTGATGTTGCATGACACTATGAATTATTCAATTAGGAACAAGAAGGGTGTGACTGTTGCAGTATGCTTCTGGCAGCACACTGCTATTGTATATGTTGTAGTTAATTTTTCTCACGTATACTTTCTGTGCAGGAATTTGTTGATATGGCTTAGTTGATCATCACTGTTCATAACACGCGCATGTTCCGATTCTGAACTAGGTTAAGAATCCAACTGCCCGTGTTGAGCATGAAGCAACACGTCAAAGATTGGGGAAGGTCAATTATTTTCTTTCCAACAAAGGGGCATTGATCCAGAGAAAGCTGTGGCTGCAATCATTGGTGGGTTTTGTAGGGATGTCTTTAAGGAGTTGCCTCTGGAGTTTGCAGCTGAGGTCAACCAGCATATGAGCTTAAAACTTGAGGGAAGTGTGGGCTGAAATTCCATGCTCATCACATATGTATAGAAATTTTGTATTTATGTAGAATAGGAATTCGCTAAGAAAGAGCTAGAATAAGAAGTTCCAAGTGTTGAGGACTTCTAATGGTTAAGTATGGTTGATCTAAGAGTTGAAAGTGCCTGAAAGAAGAAAATATTTTCTGCCAATGTACTGATAGGAAAATTTGTTTATTGCCAGCTGTGCGCTTGCTGAGGTAATTACATTTAGATATTCAGAGATTTGTGCAAAATATCAATTTTCAGTCTAGAAATTCTCACTGATCCGAATTAGATCAGAATAGGTAGATTTCAAGAATCTGTTTTAGGGTTTAGAAAATCATGTTGGATGTATGTTAGATCTAGATCGTTAAGGTAACTGTAAATCGTAACCAGTAGGAAGTGCTCAGTATACAATGTACATTTACCATCAACAATCATGTACTTAACTTGTCATGCCCACGACTGGTCTCGGGTAGCGTGTCCACGATCGGTAAACCAACAACCCGTAAGTAAGTTATGACTATAAGGGAATTGGGGCCCTTTTCCGGTTTTCAATTCCTTTATGTTGCCGATTACTTTGCTATGAGCACTTTTGTGAAAGCAACGGTTTCAATTTGAAGCTATGCTGGATTTTTTCTTGTGGCTTCTTGTTTTTTACATAACAGTGGTTTATGGGATTTTGTTTGCCGTCTTTTGCTTTTTGCGGAGCTGGTTTTGGTTTAAATCGGTGAAAAAGCAAGGAGAGATGCACAAATGGACTAACTACTTGCTGTGAGTGTTGGTGATTTCTTATAGGGTTTGCATGGCGGTTTTTTAGTGATTCACAGGTTTATGCTGGATTTTTTTGGCAAACTAACAAGTTTTGCAGGCTGTTGTGAATCAGTAAAGCCATCTTGAAGATGGTATGGTTTACGTGACTGCCTATTTTGTGATATGTGGATGAGGCAACCTGCAAATCAGGGTTTTTGCAAAAAATTGGGCAGCATGTACCTTGTTTTTTAGCCTTTGAGAAACCTACATGATGTAAATCTATAACCATAGTTTGCTTATGCATGTAAGGATGTAAAGCAACTATAAAAATGCCTCAATAGCATCTGTAATATGCAAAAACAGCAGTAGGAAATGTCTTTTAGCTTCAATGATGTCTAAAACACATCTATGCAAGCTAGGGTGGATGAAAGAAAGCATAAAACAACTGAAAGCAGCCTGCAAAAACGCTCTAGATAGCGCACCCTGAAGCCACCTATTACTTGCAAAAATTTGAGGGAAAGTGGAGGGATGGGAGCGTCCCATCCCTCAACTCAACCGCCATCTCTGTCTCTCTCTCTCTCTGGTCTTCCTTCCCGAAATGGCCCTTTCTTTTTCAGTCTGCTCGCGAGCAGCAGGAGGAGGCCCGAGTTATTTTGGAGGGGGGGGGGGGGGTTAGTTTAACTTGAGTTTTGTTATTTAAGTTAAGTTGTTGCAAGGTAGTTAGAAGGGGGGTCTGGCTGGAGGTCTCTTGGCAATGTTTTTTTATTTTTATTTTTTGAGTATTCCATGGGCTTCGAATAGTCATAATGGACTATGAATAAGAAAATGTAGTTAACGCTATGATGAATCGTAGTGGCTTAAGAAATTGTGTAAATTAGGTTTTGATGCATGAACATGGTTTTTTTCGACATTTTTATCGCTTAATAAGTCCATTTGCACTGTTCATTGGTATAATTTTTAATAAGCATGTTATGGTCTGTTGAAACTATGTTTTGTTTGGACATTGCTTCATTACGAAAATTATACCCGCAATGAATGTAAAATGAACCTAAATTTTTTTTTAAAAATTTACGTTTTCACTTGAAATGGAACAAGGATGATGTTCCCGGAGGAGGGGGGGGGGGAAGCGGCAATCCGTCCGGCATCACCACGTAGTGATGACACGGAAATTCGTCCGTCATCACCGACAGTGATGACCCTACATCAAAGCAATAAAATGGAAAACAACCAAATGCAAAATCTTTCTAGTCAATTGTAAGCCATTAATTCAAACAACTTGGGCTACCAATCAAAAATTCTTTTTTCGACGATGGAAAGTTTAGATGCTCGGAAGTTGTGGAAGATTGGGTGAACTGTTGGACGAGCTATTTTAGCTTACACAACATCCCAGAAGAAAAGTAGATATTGTTAGTTTTGTTGTTTCTTGAGGGCAAGGCCTCCTCGTGGTGGAGGGAACTACTCGTGATACCGGTGACTTGAGTTGAATTTCTAGAGGAATTTTGTAAAACTTTCGTCACAATTGACAATTCTGGATTTTATTATATTCGCTTTATTAACTGCAAAATGGGCAACCAAGAATTGGACACCTATGTCCAGGAGTTCTTGGATTTTTTGGCCAAGGTGCCGCTTCGCGAAAAAGCACGCACGGCCAAATGCTCAATGGAAAAGACTAAAATAGTGAAAATAATAGTTTTTTTTTATAAGCTTGAAGCTAGGGCGTACCAACATAATATGTAAAAGAACAAGAGAAGCCGGTAAAAATCATATGTTTATTTCCACTCCTCCTTACAGAGTTGGAATAAGTACTTTGAAGTTGGAATGTAAAATTCTCGAGAACTTCAATGATACCGATGTTTCTGTTTCAATCGATTTATGAATCATTCATATCAATCGGATTTTTGGGACGCCTTGATCAGGAAGTGGAAGGCGATCAAAATAAAGATCTAAAACTAACTGGATCAGTTTGACCATAGTAAGGCCGTAAATCTAAATGATCTCAAATACTATGGGTTGTAAAATGGGTGTTTTGTCAGAAATTTGAGGTATTGGTCATGACCCCTTATGGATATTTCAAATTTACAAAACCGAAAACTCGCAAGCTATTTCTTTATATTAAAAATATATTTGTGAATTTTTTAATCATTTATTAACCTAATTTCTTGTGATTCCTTGGAAGGTAATTTTTATTACTTGTGGACCTTGGACGATGTCATAGAAATGGTTAATAAATTCGTTTTCTAAATTGTTTTTCTTGCCTGAATCTTCAATAAGTCCTTTTCTAATTTACAGGTCAATACTCAATGTTGGTAACGAAGAAGATCTTTTGATAAGTCATTCAAGAAAATGTGTTGTAACATTATCAGTATTTGATTACGATGATGCAACACCTTTCTTGAACTTTTTTTTCGGATTTATTCTTTGAAACTTCTCCTAGTGCAAATCTAGACTGATATGCACCTTTGGAAACTCGTGTCATTTCTTGTTAAAAGGGGGAGAAGTAGGAAGAAAAGAAAATTATCAAGATTAAACATCTATCATAGATTCCAGGAAGAATCTGATAGATGACGGATCTGTTTCTAAAATCAAGAACGATAGGATATTTTGATATTACAAATTTTTTTAGGGATTATAGATATCTGGTTTGAAGATATAAGTGAAGGAAATTAGAAAACACTTTTGTAGTAGAAGAATTGCTGATTACAAGTCCGATTGATTTGTGTCAGAACTAGGAAATTATATTGCAAGATAGTGCTTTGTTGAAACCTGTTCCTTGCTTGTCGTAGTCAACTTGATCTTAGAGCGAACTTGGATCCGTAGATTGAAGCATAAAATGAAATTCACTTTTGTAATATATTCTTTTGAGATAATCTCCGATTGAGATTTTGGTTGCGAAATAGTACTCTTTGAAAAATATTCTCTCTTAGAGGATAACCAAGTGACAAGATTCTCGGTTAAAGATGGAATACTATCTTGGAAGATTCAGGAGAGTTGGATAGTTGATACTAGCCAAAAGATTAAGGAGAGTTGGATAGTTGATAGTAGCCAAAAGGTAGAGCTTCACGTAATGAAGTTCTGGTGAATCTTATGTTATTCTAGATTAGAATTTAAGAGTAAATTCTAGACGTATTCTAGATTGGACCCTAACTTTGGAATGACACTTTGTGCCATGGCTAAAGTAAGGGTGTTTTTGGATTACAATCCTTATATAGGCACCATAAGTGAGTTGGAAAAGTCTGAAACTTTCCTGATGGAAAGGACTTTCTGGAACAACTCATGTGTCTTCTAGGAATTCACCTTCTACTACATCCCAAAGATCTCTATCTATCAGCATCATCTGGAGTTTCAACTTCCAGATGTAGAAGTTAGAACCATTGAACTTGTCAATGATTCTAGCCTCATTGGATGATGAAGACGAAGAGCTACCAATATGAGACATGTTAACAGTAAGACAAATAGAACAAACTTAATCTTTCGGTTTATTTGAACTAGGCTCTGATACCAATCTGATGGGGCAAGGTAAGAATAGAGAACGTGAACGGAGAAGAGAGCAGGAATATTGCGGAACAGCTCTCCCGTTACAATCAGCTGCTGAATGCAAAAATAGTCTGATAGATTGTTTATGTTGAGTATAATCACAACTTAAGTGTTCTAGTTGCCCAACATGATCTTAAAAATTAATTCATACTCACAAAAATACAGAATGAGTTCAGTCCACCGAACAGATTAGAAATGGCTTGTGTGTGGTATTACTGAAAAATGGATTCAATATGAAGTTTAGTTCTGAAATAGATGGAAAGAGCAATATGATGTCGCAAGTTCCTTAGGCGTCAAAGACAACCATCGTCTGATTAGAAGCCAAGGAGTCGTGGACGTCCGTGTTCAAATCAGAGTGAGTAAACAAGCACGATCAAACAACGATAAAGTGCATTCAATCACAACAAGCATTCATCTACGTTATACACAGATAGAAAAACATGTTGTTGCTATATTACACTGAAGCACAATAGAATAGCAATTACAACAAAAAATGGTGGCGTAACTAGGAGGCTCAAAATTATTCGTCTCATGGACGGAGCATCACATAGAGTGTGCTTGGATGATCCATTTATAGAATTCATCCATGTATTAATTATAGTAAATATTTGTCACCAAATTAGGTAAGCAATTGTACTGGGAAGTATTTGGCTTGTGTGACAACTATACATGGTATATACGATCAACGAATCAGGGAGTGTTGACGCGGACGAGGACGCTGCAAATAGAGATCTCACTTCGCATTTTACGTGAAGTGTCTTTTTCTCACTTCGCATTTTTCGGAAGTCGCCGGAAATGTTCCTCGTTGAAAATAGACGACTGTCAGGTTTTTTTTTTCTCTCTTCAGGATTTTGCAAAAAAGTCGACTGTGTCCTTAAAAAGGCGACACTCTTCTTTAAAAAGCCGGCAATGCCCTTAGAAAGCCGACAGTGCTCTTAAAACAAGTTAACTTCTTCAAAATAGTTGAAAGGAAGAAGTTGAAGGCAAGAGTCGCCTTTTCGGGAAAGTGCAAAAAAAGCCGACATTGTCACAAAAAGTTGAACTTGTGAACTATGCTGATGTTGAGTATTTCGGGAAATGCAAAAAAGCCGACACTATTGAAAAAACAGTGCATTTCTACAGACTGTAGCAACACTTAGTGTAGTTCTGCAGACCGTTGCGACACTTAGTGTTTTTCTGCAGACTGTTGAAAAAGTAATGTATTTCTGCAAACTTGTTCTAAATGCTAGTTCTTGGAAGTCCTTGAAGATGGCCAAGTCTTCAATGACTTCAAGTAATTGAACTTAACATCTGAACTTGAAATTATGATAGGATTAGTTACCCTTTGCTGAAGATCAGCCGGAAGCCCGTTGTAGACGTTCTTCAAACAATTTGGCTGCCTAAGTTGTGATTCTTGCAGGTATCAAATGAGTAGACGTAAAACCAAAGTTGGTGTCATATGACCCTAGATCAACGATCAACAGGAAGAATCAGAAATAGTCATTTACCAAGGAGACAACTGTGGACTTAATTTCCAACAATCTACAGGTGAGAAGAGGAAGGAGAGGAATGTTCCTTGGGATACATACTCCCCAAGGGGGCTTGGCATTTTGCGAGTAAATTTTCTGTGAGTTTCTTTCTTGTCACGAGTCAATACAAAGATAGCACATGGTGTGCTATCTTTTTTATGCCACTACTTGAATGTTTATTAATAAGAATTGTGGTTTGACACATAATTAAAAATCCCATAATGAAATCTCAAAATAAAATAAAAAAATTGAAGTTAAAATACATTTTTAGCCTTGTGCTACAAACAGATTTTTTTTTTTTTATTGAATCACTTGGCACGCCTGTGTGCCAAGTGATTCAGAATTTTTTTCTTTTTTGCCCTGGCAGACCACCACCATAGCACGCTGGCGTGCCAAGTGATTCAGTCGACACGCCGACGTGCCAAGTGATTCAGTCATTTTTTTTTCACACTTGGGCTCCTTGTTGTCCCTTGCGAGTGGCCGAACGGACCACAAGAGGCCTTCTTGTGGTCTTGCCCACCGCAAGGGGCCACAAAGAGGTTGCTCCTTGCGGTCCCTTGGGCGCCACAAGGAACCTTCTTGCAGTCCCTTGCGGTGGTCTGGACCGCAAGAAGGCTCCTTGTCGTCGGGCTCCTTATGGTCCGTCAGGTTGGGTACCCTAAACCATAAACCCTAAACCCTGAGAGACCACAAGGAACCTTCTTGTGGTGGTCTGGACCTCAAGGGACCTCAAGGAGACTCCTTGCGGTGGGCTAGACCACAAGAAGGGTCCTTGCGGTGCCTTGGGCCATCGCAAGGGGCCACAAGGAGGCTCCTTGCGGTCCAGCCAACTGCAAGGGACTGCAAGAAGGCTCCTTGTGGTTTCTTGTGGTGGTTGGACTGCATGAAACTACAAGGAGCCATCTTCATGCTTGTTTACATTGCAAAGATGGTCCACTTCCAAGTTTCTTTTAGATGCTATTCTTTTTAGATCTTTCAGCACAACAAACAATTTCTTGACCAACCAAAGATCAGGCCTTGATAGCTTTGAACTTGTAAGAATGGGTTATTTTGTTCTTCATTTGTTCATACAATAAGTTAGACTTCAATAGCTTGTAAGCCTAAAGTTCTCGTTCCCTTTATTATATGTAAGAGATCAATAATTTGCAATTGTTCTTCTCAAACAAACTTCAATGTTAACCCAATAATGAACTTAAGAAAACCCATGATTCAAACACAACTCTATTAAAAAATAGTGTAGTTTACTATCTTTCCAAGAGGTTTTGATTATATGATAATATGGAATCATGTATTGCTAGCAAGAACAAGTGAACAAGTGGACAAAGGAGATTCCAAGATACATCTAATAATTAATTGCATTAAATTAGAGTTTGCACATCTACAAATGGTGGAAAAACAAATAGAGGTGCTAGTTGATTGATGACATACATGAATGTGTATGAAAAGACATGGAAAGAAGTATATTTCATTAAATCATCACTTTAAAAACCACTTGGATGATATTCTTGATGCTAAAAGATTGTTCAAGTTTCATGCATCTCCTCATGTATCTCAAAACCTCATGTATCTCAAAAGTAAAGGTAACCAAGTTATTATGCATGAGCATCTAGTAAAGTTAAGTATCTATAAAGTGTTTTTCTTTGTAATCATTATCTTTCAAGAATTTCGACATATCTTTTATTAATAGGTAATATAAAATGTTGTAATCAATAATGGACTCAAACGTTAGGGGCTTGTCAATATTTGTTTTGTACCATTGTCACATACATTTGATGCTAATCTTATTTTATGTTAGCATCTCTTAAAAACTAGAAAGTCATCTGTTTTTCAATTGACTTGACAAGACACTCTACCTCACTAAAACTTGAAGACCAGGTTTCTCCATCTCTATCAACATTCTAAGTACTAGTTATGATACAAATGAATTTCAATTATTTCAGGCGAGAGCCCAAATGTTCTAGATTATTGTATTATGCAACTATTTGAAATAGATGTGTTCATGGCATATACCACGACTAGAAATCTAGTTGTCTTTTAGATTGCTATAGGATGGAAAATCACAAGATAGTTGGACTAATGAAATTATAAAAATTGAGTTGGTTAAAGAAAAAAGATTTTTTTTTTCTTTTAAAAAAATCCGGTCTATTCATATTCTCTAAGAATGAGTTGGATAGCCCTAAAGAATCCCATTTAGATGATTAAGCATGTTTAAAATTACCTAATTGAAGGTTTTTTGGAACCAAATCATCTTGGAGCATTTACAAAAATTTGGTGAACATGTGTGTGTGTGTGTGTGTGTGTGTGTGTGTGTGTGCGCGCGCGCGCACATGTGCATGCATGTGTGTGAATTTATATATATGCTCCATGAAAAATCACAGTTCTAAAGACAATTGTGTCTTTAAGTGAAGGGACACCCCGAATCACAACAAAACTATGAGGGGAGATGAGTGAAGCAAAATTTGTGAGTAACAAGACATAGGTCTAGCACCATCATCGTGCATCTAAGCTTAGTTGGCCATGTCCACCTAACTTAGCTCTTCTAAGTCTTCTATGTTTTTTGAAGAATTTGCATAGCAACAAAAGACCACTACAACTTCATGGAACATAAACTATGGGACATCCAACACACTTGTATACATTCTTAGGTCACCTATAACAATCAAGACCCCTTGTCCCAATAGTCAACTTCCTTGTAAGTATAGATGTCAGTACACACGATCTAGATTCGACAACAAGTTTAGACACATACAAGTGGAGATAGTTATATTTCGAAGTATAAGGGGGGGACCCACCTATAAGGGAATCCAATTTTTGCTAACTTCATTTCTTGCCATATTTATTATTAATGCACGGGAGGGGCATATTCCTCAACTCCATTGAGAGTGCAGGCAGAGCCCCACTATCATTGAGCATTGAGGAACCTTGGTCTTGATGAATGCGATAGGTTTTTTTCATTGCAAAATGAGGCCTTGCCCACACCTTAACTGAGTGGAGGAATATGTTGATCCCACTCGTTAGCATACTTAGTGGGTTCATTAACTAAATTGAAGCTTCATTGATCCTTTTGTTGAAGACATGGCTAAAGGATTTTGAATGAAGAAAATAAGCTAAAAAATCTGTGGCACACTTTATGGGTTGATCTTACATGATGCCCATGCCCCACCTATGCAGAGATCTTCATAAATATGTGCGCTAAATACTCTGCACCAATTACTGATTTCATTCAAATTGAATGAAGTTAGTTAAATGCTAGCTACAAGTGGGACAACCATCTATTTTTGTTATTTTTGTTAGGCTAACAAGTGCTAGGATAAAAGAACACTTGTCAATGAAAAGAGTTTGGGCAGAAATGTTGGGCACAATTTTGAGAATAAAAAGTTTAGATTTAAATTTTAAAAAAAAAAGTGTAATTGCGATTGAGTAGGGGCAGTGCCTGCAAAATGCAGCACCAACCCCCTCCCCCAATAGAACTCAAACAAGGTGATACTGTGATTGATATATCGCGAGAAAGCAAGGCATTCTAGTAGTTGGATAAAACAATAATTGCAATTTAAAGAAATTAAAAAAAATCATTTATATGCTCAAACTTACATAAAAGTGACACCAACAAATCACTACAACATCTTACCTCTACCATGTCCAAGCTAAAAAAAAACTTGTTTTAATGTTTCCAATTACGTCTAAAGTGACATCTCAACTTTTAACAAATCATCAAAATAGTGTACTACTATCGCGACAAAGCTAAAAAAGAGGCCCAAAATCTACCTTTATTGTGAGACCAATCACACTTTTGGGATGTCCCACACATGTGAAATTTAACATGGTATTAGAGCCTACCTAAGATGTTGTGTGGAGGAAATACCCATGGCACAACAAGTTCAAGGGAGGTATGACAAGAGAGCTAAAAGAGCTCTACACATGATCAAGATGTATGTTACCAATGAGCTACTCAAGGAGATTGGTAAGTGCATATCATCTTTGGAGGCTTGGGAAGCTTTGAAAAAGCTTTATGAAACCAAGTCTACATCTAGTGTGTTGACTCTAAGAAGACAAATCATTCAAGAAGAGAATCCTAATACTTTTGTTTTGAGAGTGAAGGCTTTAAATGATGAGTTAGCTTGCATTGATGAGAGCATTAAGGAAGGAGAGCTTGTTCGAGTTATGCTTAATGGTTTGTTGGGTGCTCATGCTAACATTGTGCGAAGCCTTACTATTCAATAAACTTTGCCAAGTTTGATGGATCTTCAAAAGATCTTGATCAATGAGGAATATAGGCTTCAAGTAAGAGATGGATATACATCAACATCTCATGATGGAGAAGAGGCTATGTCCATCAAAGGCAAATTCAAGGGCAAAGGTAAGAGCAAGTGGTCTAAAGGACAAGATTATGGTGAGTCTTTTTCTTTTGATAAGAAGAAAGATAGCTCTAAATTGAAGTGCTTCTATTGTGGCATCAAGGGGCATTTTGCTAGTGATTGCTAAAAAAAGAAGAGAGATCAAGGAGACAAGCAAGGTAATCTAACTCTTGATGGGGATGGTGTTCAAAACACAAATGATGATGCTTTTGTGATGTCTTCATGTTTGAGTTCTATTGATCCATGGTGAATTGATAGTGGAGCAAGGCGTCGAGTTGATCTTGGTCTTTCGCGCGAGGGGATTCACACGCTTGGGGATGTTGGTGTTGCTGATCCTTCGCAGCCAGACCTCCTTCGCCGTGTTTCAACTACCCAAGGTGCCGCTGCTTCTCATGCGGCTCAAGATAAAGAGCGAGATTATTCATATCGCATCCTAGAGAAGACTTTATTCCTTTTGCCTTGGGAATTTATGGGTGTTTGCATAAAAAATTCGACGCTTTTCTATCTTCTTGTGCAGGTTTTGTAGCGAAGGGACGTGGTGCTTCACCTTTATCTATGATTGCGTCTTATTATCGTCAACGAGTTTCTACCACTTTACAACGCACTCAGGCACTTGCAATACTTCGAAGTGCCGTAGTTGCAGGAACGGCTGCTTCACAGCTTCCTGCACTACCTAAACTTCCAACTATCTTACCTAGCGACTTACATCAAGCAGTAAGCTTTTTATAGCTACTTTCTAAGATTGTTGTTTTATTATAGTTGATGTATAGTATCTCAATTCGCCTTTCGGCCTTTATACTTTCTACAGGCATACCTTTATACTCTGATGGGTTTCCCCATTTTTTATTAATAAAAACACGAAGTTTCATCAAAAACCCTAGGAAAGATAAGATAATCCCCTCCCTATCTAATTGGGCCCGTGTCCAAATTCGTTCAAAGTATTATGTTAGCTAGAGACGTCATTTTCAGCAATTTAATTTATTAATAAATATGGCTTCGATTTTTGAGATTTCACTAATTTTAAATATACAAAATCAAATCTCCCACTTCCACACCTGGCGGCATGACTCCTCCCACTTAGATGTCAGCCACGTTTCCGATCTTACAGCCGTCAAGCATCCGACGGATTGTACCACGACACGTGGCAGCATCTGCTTGGTACTTGGAACTATCCAACGGTAGCCGGCTAGAGACGTGTTCTTTTATTTTTATGCTCTTCGGACTTGAAACAGTGGATTCAAATACAATCAGCTCTCTCGTGCACTAGAAGATGTAAAGCCCACCACCGTTGGATTTCTCGACAACCGTCCAGATTATTTCATGTGTTTATGGTGGACCAGTAAAAACTTTCCAAGTGGTACGTCGGACACGTGGCATAGATCTAAGTGACTGGCGCACGAAAAATGAAGTGCGAATAAGCCTCGTGAGGGCTCGCTTTCACCGCAGCTATGGCGGAATCCTTCGTCTTCGTCTTCGTCTTCGTCTTCGTCTTCTTCAGTTTTTGCTGATAATTTTGTTTTATCGATGCTGTAAGGATTTACGAGATGCGTAGATCCTGATTTGCGCTCATGTTTTCAGCTTCTAGATCCGTCGTTTAGTCGCATGTTTTTGAAAATTTTCCTTCGATTGCGTTTTTCGTCTTGTTGATAATATTGTTCATCGCTAAGCGGCTGTGTGCGTTCCTGTGTCTTAACTCTATTTTCAAGATCTGTTGGATTATTTTATATTCATTTTGCCATCTGGAGCTTCGGGTTTGGCTATTTGTGCTCGTTGACTTGCATCAAAACGCTAAGCTCTTGTAAGCAGCTTTCAGATTCCGTCAAGATCTGTAAAGGTTATCTGGTGATTCCAGTTGGCCTGGTTTCTTCACTTTAGTTAGACGGTTGCTGCACACGATCTGCTGATCTAGCGCATGGCTTCCAAGCGGATATTGAAGGAGTTGAAAGACCTGCAAAAGGATCCGCCGACGTCATGCAGCGCCGGTGAGTTTTGATCGCAAATTTTGGCAAATAAATGTGTAATCTGCGAAGAAAGTGTTCTTTAAGGTTCTAGGTTATCTCGAGATATCCATCTCGTACTCCACCTCATGGTCATTCTGATTTTTTGCAAGAATAGATGTAAAGCAGTTGTTTTTCGTTTATTTTCTCTTAGTTTGAGGTCTTCCGGCTAGAAATCTTGTTTAAGTACGTGGTCTCACTCGTTTTACCGAGTCCAGGCCCTTATTAACGTGCAAAGGCCGCTTGGATGTAACTGCTTGCCACCTATCTGCGTGCTGATAGTAGCACTCTTGCTCGAGCAACCTCCTGCGACACTATTCCGGTTATCTACCATAGTTTGAGCATAGACTACATGGTTTGAAGTTCGTTTTGTTCGTAGCTGGAGGTAATGTTTCCCAGTCCTTGCTGGGAAGGAACTAGTCTTTCATATATTGAGCAACTCCCTTGTTTTCTAATCTCTTGATATGTACGAATAATATCATAGTGAACATTGGGCTATTCGTCCCCTTTTTATAGACGCCTAGATATGGTCCTTCAGGAGGATTTTAATTTGGCCTAGTGTGGTTGTGATGTTTCTTAGTCACCTACGGTCCATACGGGTAAATTGTGCATATTACAATAGACATGGTTCAAGAGCAGAGCAGCAGTTACTCTCTTGTTGTGTGGCCTGGAGAAACCTAGTTTCGGAAGTTTGAAGCAGAATGAACTCTTGAGAGTTTTGCCCCATGGTTACATTGGGCTGTTGCCGATGCTTCTTATTTTGCTATTACATCATTAAGCAGGCTGCTCTGTGCCCTCAGATTGGGTTAGTGTCTTACCTGTGTGGTCCCTGTACGTGAGATTTTTGTGTCCTTTTTATGAGATCATAGATCTTTGACTGATGGCTTCGCAGAAAATGCTGTCATATTTTTATTTAGTTTGTATGCATTTTACCACTTCAAAATCAATTTGCATGCAATTTATGTTGAATTATTCTCGAGTTTTGTGTCATTATGTGCTCATTTTGTGCGGTTTATTGGAGTTAGACTCTCGACTTCAAGTGGAGGAAAGGAAATCTCATGCACACCCCACTTAATGGACGACAATCTTGAGTTTCTTACAAACAGATAGGTGTATGGTCTCTCTTGTGACCTACCTAAAGATCAGTGAATTTCAATGGTGTTAAGGGTCACTTGAAAAGCACGGTGTTTTCAAACCAGCAAAGGTTTCAGAGAAGACTGTTCTCATGCCTAACAAAGACTTTGCTATTTCCTATAAAAAGCATTCAAGATTATGCTGTAACCAATCTTCCAGCGCAGTTTTTCACAATAACTTGGTTCAGTGTACTGTTTTTTGAAAGAAACCTTTATGGGCAGTAAGAGTTTTGTAGCCTTTTCAATGACAGAGTCCAGACTACTAAAGATCATGGAATTCAGCAGCCAGGTAAATTTGCTCAACAGGGTGTTCCAACGGGGAATTAATTCCCATATAATTAAAAAATTCGAGGAAAACTTCTCATGCTTTGAATCCCGTATAGAAATAAATATATCTCCAGATGTTTTGTTCAGTAATCTGTTGGCTTATTGAGAATGGTGCTTTTTTTTATGCAAAGTTTTTTCAGTATCGAGTTTTAATGCAATTGAGCTGGAAAGTTCATTCTTCAATCCATGTTTCTAAAGGTATCAGTTGGAGGTGATTGGCACAAGAAGTTGCAGTTTCACTGACAGGTGTATTGTATGATTAATGTTTCAAAGCTGGGTGCCGATGCTTTACATTTATAAATTTAATAAGATCAAATGACCATGAGTCTGAGTTGTTCAAGTTCAGGGGTGTGGTATGCACTATGAACAGGTTCATGTTTTCATCTAGTTTCCTTTTGTTGATTGGGGTAGCTCACTGTATTTTTCACTTTTTGGACAAGTATCTTAGTGATTAACTGGAATATCAAGTGAGATATTTTTATATTTCTTCCATATTGTTAGCATGTACATTGTGCTGTAATTGATCTTCATATGTGCCAGCATTTGAATCTTTGAAAACTAAAACAGCAGTACCATTTTCTAGACATGTGCTGACTTCTGAGGTAAGGAGATCAATATGACTTGTAATCAAGCATTCTCATGCAATCGGTGAGAAATCCGCGTATTGATATCAGGCATTGCAAATGTCCATCACCCCCTACTCATTGTTGCTCTTGAACTTGTTCTTATCAACTATTCGTAAGTTGCTAGTCTTCTGGTTGTCTCTTTATTTCTCTTCCCCAACAATGATTATGTATCGAAGGCTCATGTTCCATTGCTTTTCCAGCTTTGGAATTTGTCAGTGATATTCCGTTTGTTTTACTTTTAAGCCGTGTGCTTCAATGCTTCTAGTGTATAGTGTACACGAGAGGCAGATTAGTATCCTTTTGAAAGAAATGGGTGCTGAAATCTTACCTTGAGGGAGTGTTGTCTGTAAGAGCAACTTTTATTGTATGGCATGGGATCCGAATACCTTGAACGCTTGCAACGATGGTCTGTGCACACACATGTATCTGTCAGTTATCCTTTCAATTGGCACCATAATTTCTTTGTTTCAAGGATTCGTTTCACAAGGTAAAGATCACACTGTGACAATGGGACAACAATAGCTGGAATGCGGAGAAGTGGGAAGTTTTGTTTGTGAGATATTAGTTGAAGTTTGAGTAATGTATCTTCTATGCATAGAATTAATGAACTGTGGGCGGTTCTCCACGGTTCTGAGAACCGTACAGTGAACCGTACGGTTCACAAAGATTGGTTCCCAGAACCGTGGTGAACTAGTGGTAATTAAATATTTAATTAATTAATCAATTTTTTTTTACTTCCATGATTGCCAAAAACAGTGCCATGAGTGCCAAAAACAGTGATAGAAATTTCAACCATTTGTATTACCGAGTGATACAGCGATACAGTTTAAAACAGTGATTGCCAAAAACAGATTTTTTTTAAGAGTGAGTGCCAAAAACAGTGAATGCCACAGATTCTATGACAGAGTGCCAAAAACAGTAGTGAAATGAGAGCCAAAAACAGTGAAATGAGGCCAAAAATAGTGAAATGAGGGCCAAAAATCCGTGGGAGGGGTTTTGGTGGGGCAAAGGGTCATAAAAAAAAAATTTTACAAGAACCGTACCACGGTTCATGAACCGTGGTACGGTTCACCCCACGGTTCCCAGGACCCACGGTTCTCAGAACCATGCTTCTATGTTGCAACTTGCAAATGATATAAGTTTTACAATTTCACATAAGCAGCGTAGATCATCAGTGTTGGGGATATTGTCTTTTACCTTTTCAGGTTGAGCAATCATGTTGGCATGACTACAGAAAAAGCCTGTTTGCGTGATTTTTAAAACTTCTCAAAAGATTTGGAGCATCTTTGAACTCAAACCTGGCTCAGAATATCTTGCTGCTGGACTGGTTTTCTCCAGAGATACATTAATCATTTGGTAATTGAATTGAAATTAGAGTAAAATGTGTCTTTGTCTTAACCTGTATAGATTTTTAAGTTTTCTATGATATTTCCTATATAAATTATGAAATTAGACAGTTCATAACACCCATTTTGAATCCTTCTGGTTTGAAGCAAAATGTGTTTCTAATGTACGGAACGTGTTTTTCTCAAAACTAAAAATACCCTATGTTATCCTATTTATTTTAAATCATACACACACACGTGCACATGCATACGTATATGATTAAGCTCTTCAATAGAGTATATATTAAGCACTTTTATAGTTCCCTATTTTTCCACTTAATTAAATAGAAAATTGTGAATCTGGATATAATCCAATATGACAAGTAGATATAAAATTCTACAAAAAAATCAAAAAAAGGAGGTGCTCTGAATGTTTTTTTTTGAGTCATGTTCTAAAACTAGTTCTATGCATGATAGGACCAATACTTTACTACTTTGTGAGTGAAACTCATAGAGTTATAGAGTGTGTCTTTTGTGTTATGTTGGGGTACCGTAATACTATCCTAGATATAACAATGATTTATACAATTTCCTGAAGAAGAATGTGCATGTGGTCTGTATGATAAATTGTCTGTATTCTGAATAGACTTTTTGTTTTCATTCACGTGGTTCAAGATTGCATGTAAGATAAGCAACTGTGTGGGGAGTTTGGTGCCAAGCATTTTTTCTCATTCACCGCACCATGGGCAAGTGGAAAGGTTTTACTTGGCAAGATAGCATTTTTGGTTATAATACCTTGTTCACAAGGCGAAAATCACTAGTTGCAATTGGCCTAGCAACAGGTGGAATGCCCAAAGGGAGAGAACTAGGCTTTCGGTGCCTTTCTGCCAGCAGGAATAGTTTGGTTTATCTGTTACATGTTATTCAATTTATGTCTAATTGGATTTGTGACATCCTTGGACAATTGCATTTTAGTAAAACTGAGCCGTTACCTGCCTGTTTCTGTTCTACACCTTGAACAAACTTATCATGGCATATTTGCAGGTCCTGTTGCAGAGGACATGTTCCATTGGCAGGCCACTATCATGGGACCCCCGGATAGCCCTTATGCAGGAGGAGTTTTTTTGGTTTCAATTCACTTTCCACCCGATTATCCCTTCAAGCCTCCTAAGGCAAGTTTCTTCTGGCACCAATCATCCCTGCATTTAGGATAACCTTTTTTATAATAAGACTTGTCATATTAAGGTACAAACTACAAAAGTATGCTTCTGCTGCAGTGTGATTACGGTTCTGTTTCACAGTTTACTTGATTGTACTTTAGCTAATGGTCAGATTGAAAGCGTTCAGAGTAGAAACTTTTGAATTGTCATTTCAACAATGTTTTCCGCTTTTTATCTGTCTTCTCCAATATGAGTTTGGATGTACTTGCAACTTTGAAGTTTTGGCTGGTTAGCATTTCTGTCTTTTCCTTGTTTCAAGTCCATACTTGGAGGAGATCACAGGTGACTCCAACAAAGTAGGTTCTAGGTGTCGACTTTCTCTAGAAGCAAGAGGTGTCTGAAATTTTTGGCAATTTATTGAGGTAAGATAAATTTTTATTCCAGGCTTATATTTTTGTCTACCTGCAAAGCTTATATTTACATGCAAAGTCTTGGCATTGACACATATATTAGGCTGAGTTAGCTTCTGGTTGTTCTTCCAGGTGGCTTTCAGAACAAAAGTTTTCCATCCAAATATCAATAGCAATGGAAGCATTTGTTTAGACATTCTCAAGGAGCAATGGAGTCCTGCTTTAACTATTTCTAAAGTACGTCAGGAGACTTGCTGCTATGCAGTGAAAGTGAACTGGACATATGGCTTGCTCACATGTTGAAATGTCCAGCACTACTTCAATTTCCGTGTGAACCTACTATCAGGAAATTGAAATTGTGCTGTGGCCTGCCTTGCAGTAGTTGAAAAGTAAATGTTGCACACTAACCAAGTCAAAAAATCTAACATGAAAATCAAGGACTTCTTAATTCTCTCTTGTTCTTACTTGAAATGCATGATAACTATTCTGACGATGTGGAAAGCAATGCTGCCAACTTTTGCAGGTTCTGTTATCTATTTGCTCTTTGCTTACAGATCCAAACCCTGATGATCCTCTTGTTCCGGAGATTGCTCATATGTACAAAACTGACCGTGCAAAGTATGAGGCGACTGCTAGAAACTGGACAACAAAATATGCGATGGGTTGAGTCCTTGGAACAGCACAGAGCTTCTCCTGCACAGTTTCTCTCAGCAAATTATGGACTATACATGTATGATATTAATTTTACGCCAACAAGAATATTACTTACTAGCACTGAGTGTCTAATTTTATAAGTCGGTGGTTTGGCAAATACCTATGTTGTTCCTGTTATTGAGTTTGTGTTCGACAAGAAGACATAACATCAAGAAGTAGATGACGTGGCAGAAACCTCATGGTGGTCACATCTACTGTGTGTCACACGTTTTTTATATGATGATTAAATGGATGAATTTTGTGCCACTTGCTTGCTCTGAAAAATTGGCAGTTAGCACAGTACTTGAAGCATCTTCCATTGTTGTAAGTAGTCCATTGTCTGGATTTTGTCTTATTTTGAGCAATTAGTGGTTTACTTGTATAGCTTTTGAATGGATGCCCTTAGATCTTTTTATGTCAAGATCGGTGGCTGCCATGCATTGACTACCCAGTGTTACCTGCAAGAGGATGTACTCTCTGTTTTCTTTATCGTTTATGAATTTTTTGAGTTGTTTTGTTTGTTCCAGTGGTTCTGTGTAATGTCGCTAGATTGAGCAGATTATCTATTGACATTAGGCAATTTGGGATGAAAAATCAGCATTGCACAACATTGGGTTTGCTTCATTGTTATCCTGAATGGTAATTTTAATAATTGTTGCTACTGAATATTTGTTTAGCTCAACAAATATACCGGCATTGATAGGATCACGTGACTTCATGATTGTTTTGTCCATTTCACTTTGTCATTGTCTGTCCTGACACTTTCTACAGATAATGAATTACGAAAGAAAGTGTGTCTGAGACAGATTGAATTGTCCATGATTTCTGTTGACAAAGTTTTGACTGGTAGACTTCCTCTTTATCTTTTATGTACATGAGATGAAACTCATTTTATAGAAAGGACATGATAAAATTTCAAAACTGGTTCTGGATTGAGTGGGACTCGTTGGTGAAGTTGCATTGAAAGAACAATCATGCAAAAGACTTGAAAACATTTAGGAAGTAGCATTTAAAGTGTTCAATTGCAGAGCGTTCTATAGAATGGTGTCATATCAAATTGGTTCTCCAAAGGTGAGCCTTATTTCTGCTATGACACAAGTTTTTGCATGGTCTACAACCTTTGTTGGCAAGAGGCGCATACCCTGAAAACCCTGAAAAAACACCTAGAAAACATGTATTGATGTATTTTAGCTACCTATTCTGAAACATAGGAGAACCAATTGTATGTTTGGTGAGCTTTAAAAGTTAATTGAAGTGTTAAAAAAATGAAACTTCTGCCCTTAGCTTTTAAAACGCACACCTGCCAATGAAGGGCACTAACCTTGGCCTCTGCCATCATTTATTTTCTCTAAAGACCTATTTTAATTGATGAAAGGCATTCCATGGGCATCAGTAAACTTCACCTTACTCTCTTTGCAGCTAGAAGAATTTGAACTTTCAGTGGCCCTCAGCCATTATGCATGCTCTAGTTCCTATAGGTGCTTTGACCTGGTCATCGACTTTAGGATATGCTTTGCTTGGGTGCATCCAAAAGTTTTACAAGATGTACTCGACTCAGAGATCCTCAGGCTAGAATGAGCTCAGGCTATAAGGCTTGTTGTGTGCATGGCTTTGTACCGCGCCCCCCGCCCCCACAAAAAAAAAAAGAAGTGCTAGCCAATGGTGTGCTAGTGCACCAACGGCTGTCGCCGCCCTGGTTGGAGGGCCCTGTCGCCCTAGCCTCGCCTAGGGAGAACAGGTAGTTGGGATTGGATGGAACTTTGTTTTAATGAACACTGATGACGTCATGACATCAAAATTCAAAGCATGGATTTCGAATTCCATATTAAAGCTAATGTATAATGTTTCCAATTTGTATGCCCTTTTCCCCCCCAAGTTATGAAAAACCTATTTCATTTAACCTTTTTTGACTATCACTTGTCCTATTCAATTTGGAGTTCACCACAATAAAACCAAAAAGTGGCCAGCACAATGTGATGAACAACATAGTACTTTCCTCGAAATTTGTCAAATTTTCATTTTTCCATAATAATTTTTAGCATAGTTTTCAACTTGAAAAGGGATAAGAATAGTTAACTTTTTAGCATTTTCAAAATTCTACCAAGTTTTGCAAGCAATTTACATGATATAAATGAGTATTATATTGTTATTTCTATAAAGAGATGTCATTTCGATGAAAAATTGACTATGTCAACATTGCGTTAAAAAAAGTTTGAACAAGTGTCAAAATGGGAGCTCAATGTGATATGTTAATTGAGAAAGGTGTGGTTAATAATAATCCAATCCTTGCTGACTAATGGAGTTGTCTTTTGGCAAACCATATTATTTTTCAAATGGATAGAGGTCACGTTTTCAATAGATTGCAGTGGAGCGAATGCTAAACTTTGTTTTGTGGGACTTTTCTCATAGATCCCATAAAAGATTGGCTTATGTTGCATTTTTTTTTTAAAGGCTCATTTTTTTTGGTAACATGTTAAGCAACTAGTGGCCAATTATACATAGCATATATATAACCTAGCAACACTATTTGGGCAATGCCATGTGAGTTGCAAGCCTCTAAGATGTCAGTTCACAACGGTTGGGAATCGAGCCTGTGCCTAGCCGGTTGCTGTCAACAACTCTACCCATACACCCTTGCTATGATTGATGAAAGGCTCATTTTCAATTTCTAGATTACATGTGATGAGGTTATCAGATAATAGTTTATTGTGATCCAATCTTCTACAAACAATTCGCTTTCGGATATAATTCATGGGTATTTTCCCTATTAATGGTGAAATATGTCCTTGATAATTTCAAAAACAAGATTTTGATCATGATTACCTTGTAATCATAAAGATTTGGTGCTTAACGAAGTAGTTCAATCTAGTCCAATCAGATCGATCTCCCTTTATCCATATTGATCAAGTTTGTTAGCAATCAAGAGCTTCAAGTAGTTGATGTATAATAGTTGTAACTTGATTTGATTTTCACTCCAATTACTTTCCTCGATAGATCTAACGAGCAATTGTTGTCGTTAGACCTAATGATATGTATAAATTTAGGGATGATAAATTGATATGATCTTTTACTAGTCATTTTGCATTGCATCGTTTAATGATTATTGATAGTGTGCACATTAAGAAAATTGTTTTACATAACATCATGGATTAAATAATAATATTGTGAAGAAATACTATTTTGAAAAAAACAGTTATTTGTTTATGAACTTTGATTGATAGAGATTATAGTTAGTTTGATTTTGAGCTAAACTCTATCTGAACCATTATAAAAGAAGAGATAATTGTATCAAAAATAAGTTAAAATAGCAAAAGTTAGTGAGAAAGATAAATTGCCTTTTCATCTTTATTCAAATCTATCAATTCAAATTGGTGTTAGTAGGTCATTATAATCAACAAAATGTGATAATTACATTGAAAATATATATCAATTGTGAAAAGCTAAGAAACCATACCAAATCCATATTTAATACCAAAATAGCTCCCTCTTTGAAAAAAACACTATTATTTAAAATATGTTGATTAACTTTCTATGATAAACTTGCTACGACAAGTTGAAAATTGCAATGTCTTAACTTTTACTCACAGATAAGGGAATACACCATCACCTCACATTGAGGAAAAAATTCGTTCTGCAAGCTCATGCTCCTAGCTTTGTGATCGAAGCCACAATCACATGTTTCTCTTTGCATTTTTCAGCAAAATAGTCATGTGCAATTGACCATGCCATTGTCAAGCCTTTTCATGAAACATAGATGGAAATAACGCTAGTTTCTATTAAGAATGAATATCTTGGCATGTCAATGCTCATTGCAATGTGCCTCTAGCTATACCCCACTTGGACAATGAGTGCATTGTTGTTAATTTATTTAGCATAGGTATTGATGATGGAGGAACTTCTTTATAAATCAACTTTGAAGGAGAAGCTTGAACATTACATAAGGCGGGCAGTAGGGTATACAAGGTCGTGTGCACAAGCCTTAAAGCTTTGCTAATTTAGCTTGAGGCCTCATAGATCATTATTTGAGATTCTATCTAGCCAGCCATATCATTCACATGCCATGTTTTCAACCATCCACCAAATTTCTATGCCTCCAGCAATTAAGGCTTGAATTGTGAACTGAAATCGATTCTCAGTGGGCATGTCATCATCAAGGATAAAAATTGTGTACATCCAAGTTCCATCCAACTCAAGATTTGTGTCCATGGGATAGCGACAAGAATTTGGGCACTTCATCCTATTGCCTTAATAAAGTTTGAATCAGTGGTTTTGAGATTTTGTTTTAAGTACTTGGTTTGTCTTGTGATATGTTGGGACATGGGGACACATCGAGCGCATCAACAAAGTTGGCTTTGAATAGTGGTCTGGAATGACCATATAGGTGCATCTTATTATATTTTTGTGTTTAGTGTAGCTTAAGTTTGAGGAATCTTAAAAGTCACAAATTTTCCATGGATGTTTGCATATCAATGGCTTTAGGCTAGAAAATCTGGGAATATGAGATTTTGGAAAAGAGTGTCGACAACCTGTCACATCAATCCATGCAACTTTTTGTTGATTTCAATGATGCCAAATACCAAGCACTAGCACTGAGACTTTTTTTTAGAGGTTATAAATATGAAGCTATAAGTTATGCCAATGGAAACACTTTTTGGAAACTCATTGAGAACTTGCTTGTTGACAACAACCTTGATGAGTGCGGAACCCACTATTGTAGATCATTAAAAAAATGATAGCTATAAAATTGTAATCAAGTTTGGACTGCTTCAATAGCCAATTGCAAATTTCAATGGAACATAATGC
The DNA here is from genome assembly GCA_029204225.1 of Diphasiastrum complanatum. Classification (NCBI taxonomy): domain Eukaryota; kingdom Viridiplantae; phylum Streptophyta; class Lycopodiopsida; order Lycopodiales; family Lycopodiaceae; genus Diphasiastrum; species Diphasiastrum complanatum. The sequence continues at coordinate 5,036 of MU832122.1, read as the reverse complement.
TAATATCAAAATACAAAACTATTTGATAGTCAGTTCATTGAAGAAATGGTGCTTTAGGGAGATAGGGAATTATCACAACTTCAAGAGAAGTATAACTTCAAGAGTACTCTACAGTGCATCCATAGGCTAGGCATAAAAAATTTTGACATTAAACTTAGGTGTAGGTCCTATATAGGGATGACCACCAAATAGACATGACCAACTCTCTTGACTTGACCTAACCTACATTAGGAGTGGGTTGCCACGTGGCATTTTGGCCTTACATGTGTGGAACCCAATTATACACAGTATTTACAATGTTCTACATGGCTAGATTTGCCAAATTAGGCTATTTTTCACAGGTGCATCTTCTAATACTTTTGTGTTTACGTGTAGCTTACATTTGAGGCTTAAAAGTCACAAATTTTCCATGGATGTTTGCATATCAATGGCTTTAGGCTAGAAAACTTGGGAATATGAGATTTTGGAAAAGAGTGTTGACAGCTTGTCACATCAACCTATGCAACTTTTTGTTGATTTCAATGATGCCAAATTTACCTTGATGATTTTGCAATTCATTGAGGGTAGAGATCTTTTGCTGGAGAATTTTCAAGAGATCATGCACTGGGGCATTGTCTAAAGTTCTTCAAAAATAATGAGATAAGAGTGTTGCCCATTCAAAGTTTCATCAACATGGTGAAACAATGATTATGGCAATCTAGGCACTTTCTCATTTTCTTCGAGGACATAATTTTACTAGGGTGCATAAAATAATTTTTGTTAAAAAGACTATTGCACTTAAAAAATTAGGATATGGACTAGTAAATTTCATGCTTAGATCATCACATTTTGCATTGTATGTTGCATATGTTGATCTGAGTAAGCATGAAAACTATGAGCTCCTAGATCCGTACGAAAGAAAGAAACTGTTGCATGATTCTAAATTGCAACTTTCATTAGAGAAAGTGTTGGAAGCAGAGTAGATATTGGAGAATCAAACTTTGTAATATTTGTCATTTAATATACAAAATTTCTCTATATGTCCATTGCCTATTGGCTTGTATAAATTTGCATGCTTTTTGAAACTTTTTATAATCCGTCGATTTTGTATTATGACAAATTTGGACTCTTCTGTAAAACCATTGAAAAAGTTGCAATATGTAGTTTTTCTTTGTGCTAGTCCCACCATGTTGTGTACTTTTATGAAATGTCACTCTTGCTTGCCACAAAATATAAATCAGTACCAAAAGTATCTAAATTGATTTGCACATTTTTGTCGATAATAGTGTTACACCGGAATCTTACCATATGATATTTTATATGATTTTCTCCCCGTGCATTTTGAACTGCATTCACAAATTCACTGGTTGTTTTTTGTATCATTTGTACATCAATATTTGAAAAATGATTTTTTCTCAAGTATTTCACGATGTTGTCTAATTTTGTCCAAACTTCTACTTTGAATAGTCGAAATAGAACCTAGTTCTTCAAAATCTTGAGTTGCAGCTATTGTCTCTTTCCAAACCGAATACTGAATCTTGGTTTCTTTGCCAAAATAATTTGATAAAAATCTACAAGCTCTGGAGCCTCCAATGCTCGGTCTGCATTGAATATTTTGGTTTACTTGAAAGTTTGTCGTCTTTTTTTATTTAACATGGCCTTTATGTAAGCATGCTTTAGACATACATCTTCTAATCTAGATATAGCTTTCTTTCGAAGATGACTCTAGCTCCGTATTCCATGTTGTGGAGATATATTATTTTTTCTATAATACGCACCTCTGCATGCAATGTACAAATATGAACATTCTGAATAGGAATCGATAATACGAGTTTCCAATTAGGATCTTCTCGATCTCTTGATATTCTTGTACTCCTTGTCATGTCTTTTGATGTCTTCATGCAGTACAAACAAGGGTGTTCAGAGTTAGCACCATGGGATACATTGAACATACATTTTAATGTCTTTAGATCTCCTGCTAAATGCCATTCTATGTTGAAAGTGCCAATTTCAAGAACATTGAGTGGAACTCCCTCCATGTGATTTTTTATGGTGGTAGGATATGACATTCTATTAAATATCCATGAGAGAATGTCATGGTCTTCTTTCAAAACCTATAAGAGAAACAAAAAATTGATTTAGCATAATATTAACATAGAGAGTCCATATCAGATTATCCCTATAGAATCTATAAAGAAACTACTATACCTGGAAAGTTGCCAACCACCAAATATCATTTTTGATTGGACACTGAAGTTGTCTTCTGAATTTCAAAGTGCTCCATTCATGATCGTTAGACTGACTCTCTCCATTTTTTGTCCTTTTATGATTTCGGACTCATCTAACTTAAGAACAACTGTCAACTTGTTATTGACATTCTCATTTGTCATACCATAAAAATCTATGATGAATGTTAGTAGCTAATTAATGGATTGTTGGATAAGCTAGACATTCTCCCTTCGAGCTATACACTTCATTGATATGAGCTGGATTACCAACTATTCACTATATACCTTGGTTTAACATGTCTATTTTTTTTATTGAGTTGAAATGGTTGTGGGATTGAAAACTTTTTTATACTTACATGTGCAAATGCTTTCTTTAGCATCTTAAACATTATTGCATATGCTTCTCTACTAATGCTAGAAAAATCACATGCCCCCTAAACCAATGTAGTGTCCAATATTTTTCCAACTTCGTTTTCATAATGCTATTAGTAACTGAAGCCTTAATCTTTTTCATTTTTTTATTGTTTAACATTGATTTTATAGATTTAGAAGTTCAAATAGAACCCAGTGAGTTTCCAATGGAAATCTCATCATCCAAATGATCTTCAGCAACCAATGTTGATCTGCATTGCAAATATAATGTTCATATAAAAGTCAGTAGAGATTAGGACACTCATAGTATTCACAACAGTATAATAAACAAATAAACTGTGAGTGAAAATTAATAAATAACAAAACTAGTGATTATGATTGAATCAAAAAGTTCAAACAATATTGAACCAAATAAGCTATGACTTACTTGAATGCATGAATTCTTCTTTTTCGATAACCTCCTCTGAATGATAGATCACATATATCCTTAGTAACCAGTCTTTTCTTCTTGTTGCTTTTTACCTTTATGTTGAGCAAATCCATATCTTTAACAAGAGACAAATATGAGATATGCATGGATTGAAATGCAATTTTTATCTCTTCATTACTAGTTGTAAAATGACGCAAAGAAGATTTCAACGTTTGAATCTCCTTCTTGAATATCTCATTTTCTTCCAAACAAGTTTTCAACTTTGTAGATTTTTCTTCGCACTCCTTTGATATTTTCCTTAATTCCTCTTCCAAAAAACGTATACTTTGTAGTGAATGTCATTCCCATAGAGTTTCAAATTCTCACAATAACCCAAAAGGCCATTTTTGTCATGACACATATAGATTATTAATTGAGTCACCGAATGAAAATCCGGATGTTGCAATGAATATGGATCAATAGGATACAATGTTTTTGATGACCACAGATCTACATGCTTTAGTTTTTCCTCTCTATATCGAATCAGAAGTTGACAATTTGGGTTGTTTTGAATTTCTTGTCCTGAGCGGAGCATATTTTGGTGACAAATCCACATGAAGATGATAAAGCTTTGTCATCAGTACAATAGTGTAGTAGCAAATAGCACAATGACAATAATAGAACTGGAGATGGCATTAAACACTTGTCCTAGAGATAGAGGTGGCGTAGACTTTGTTTCTGAAATATCACTCTTAATTCAAATTTTTGATTGTTTCCAACTATTGAAAAAAAAAAAATTTGACATTTTGAAAATTAACTGTGGTTAAGCACCAATGACGTTTGATGTGACTAAAATAAGGTAGATTCATTTTTCTGGAAATTAGTGCGGGCAGATGCATAAAGAAGTTAGAAACAATATATTAATTACTTTATTGTTATTTTTCTCTCTCCTACATGGCATTTCTTATAGGGCCCTCTTTGGGCCCATATTTTCTCTAATGCTTATTGTAACTAGCTTAGCCACATGAGCAAAACTTTCATCATAATTAATGCCTTTTGTTTGTAAAAGACCTTTTGCTACAAGCCTTTCTTTATACTTACTTATTGATCCATCTTGGTTATACTATACACCCACTTGCAACCAAGTGGTTTCTTCCCTTGAGAATATCAACAAGTTCCCAAGTATGATTCTCCATGAGAGCATCATACTCCACTTGCATAGCATCCATCCCACTTTTTTATTTACAAGCATTTGTGAGAAATTAACTAGTTTAGTCATACTTGCTACATTTGTTTATTGGCAAATTGAGGCCAACTTTATATGAGACTTAGAGTTTGACTTTTCAAAGTTATGTTAGTCTAAAATGCATTTGAATAAACACTTTTAAAAAGTGTGGAAAATGTACAAGTTGAGTTTGAGTAGATTCAATTTGAATGTAGGATACATTGAATCTAGTCCCAGAAATAGTAGGGTTTATATTTTGGAGGGAAACCAAGTGGCAACTGAGGTTTAGGACCTGTTATAAAAGGATCTAACTCGTGGGAAGAGAAATCTTTCTCTCTCTCTTGTCTCATTCATGCTTATACATGGTTTTCTTGGTACTACTATCCTTTGGTGCACTATACTTGTGATATCTTGCAATTCTATGCGTAGAATGATCAATATTTGCTATTTATAGATCCACATGTGTGAAATACATTAGCTTGTTGTAAATGTACAGATAGCAACAGTAGTTTATATTTTGATTCATGTTTGATCAAGTTCTATTAAATTTTGCATCTCATTTTGTGTGTAGATGCTGATTTTTCTACACTGGCAAGATTGGTAGAGTTGCTTGTTTTGTAACCAAAGATCTTAGTAGGTTTGGATCTGAATGAATCCCAAATATTTCACATGGTATCAAAACTTGTGTTTCAGGTTATGAATAAGGCATTCACATCTATCAATGATTTGGAGAAGATATCAATGCTAGAAGCAGCTAGATTGGATTCTACACAAAAATCGAGTTTCTTGCATTTGTAGATTGGATCTTTTGTAGATCAAAACC
>MU832121.1:0-86062 GCA_029204225.1 Diphasiastrum complanatum | reverse complement strand
CCCATGCAGTTTTAACAGTCTGAACAACACGTATGTGGCTGATCTGAGTATCCTTGATGTTGAGAGTGATCATGACAAATGCTTTGCCATCTCTCAGTCTCCACTTTTGGTGATGCTGGCTGCATCACCTTTTGGTTTGAGCTCTGTGCCATCAACGATGTCCCACAGTTTTTTGGCTAGTGGTATAACCTTCATCTTGAATTTCCAGAGATGGTAGTTATCTCCATCGAGTTTGTCAATGAGAGATGAACTAGATGATGGATCCATTTTGGTAGAATGAGATCGTTGGTAGAAACAACGATTGTCGGAATATTGTTGGCTGCGCGTTTGCTAGAGAGACATCTTGGTAGAAACAAGACTGATAATCTGTAGTAGAAATGTAGATTACTAAAATGCCTGCTCTGATACCATGTTGTAAAAATGTGGGGACAAGCAACGGAAGCTTGGGCATTGTCGTGTAGGAGCAAAAACACAACAATTAGTAGCATAGATATTCAAGATGAATCATTCATACAAAATTGCGCAAATGAACAATACAGTAGTGAGACAAAGATTGCACTTTGATTAATATCAACAATGAATACAATGGCTTGAAGTAATAACTTCATCTTGTTGAGCGTGATAACACTGGCTACATAAGAACTCAGATTATAACGTTAAAAACTTGATTAACACTTACATTTCTTGATTCAACTAGTAGTATATATTTACAAGTGTCTTTAGGAATATCTTACAAGCATTGAATGCTATTTACGCCAGTCTATGTATATGTACAAAGTGGGTACCTGCACTTGGGATATTTAACGGTCCAGTTGTTTTTAGGGTTGATGTAAGTTGGTGACGTCGGTCTGCCACTATTGGAGAAACCTGAAAAACGCGAAGGTGCCCTTGAATAGAGAAGGCATGTAAATCCCGAAGGTGAAAAGATCCCTTAAAGCGAAGGCAGAAAAAATCCAAAAAATCCTATAGTGCTTTTAAATTGGACAGTGTCACATTTTTCTCGAAGGTGTGAAAAATGCGAAAAACCTGACCCTACCTTTAAATGGGGTTTTGGCCACAGTGTCGCATTTTTCCTGAAGGTACAAAAATGCAGAAAACCCGACAGTGCCCTTAAAATGAATTTTGATCACAGTGTCGCATTTTGCCCGAAGGTGCAAAAATGTGAAATGCCTTTAAAACATAGGCAAAGAAAAAGCGAAAAAACCCGACAGTGTTGCTTTTTCCCGACAGTGCAAAAAAGGTGAAGGTGCCTAAAAATGATTAAGGCAAAAAAATCCCTAAGGTGCAAAAAAGGTGACAGTGCCTTAAAACAAAAAATGCTTTAAGGAAAAATGAAGTGTGGAAAAATGCGAAGATCCAAAATATATTGTCGGCCCCCTTCAGCTATTTGCAGGGTGCTCATTACTTGAACGATTTGTTAAGGCTAAGCATAAGAAATCTAACAGCAAGCTCACACATGACTTTTCACAAAGAGTACGTCACTTCTTTGTTGCCATATGGAGATGACAAGAGGGTGATCTACACGGCCAATGATGGTGAGTGTGCAATCAAAGGGACTGGCACAATTCTTATTTCTCTCTCTACAAATAGGAATGTTCATTTGAAGGATGTTTTGTTCATACCTTCCATTACTAAGAACTTACTTAGTGTTAGCCAAATGCTAAGCAAGGGTCTTAAGGTTGAGTTTGATGATATTGTGATTGCAAGAGGTAAAAGACAAGGGAACTTATTCAAACTAGATGCTTGTGTTATTGCTAACCAAGTTGGATGTGTGGCAAGAGAGCAAATGTCAAGTCAAGAGGTTTGGCACAAGAGGATGGGGCATCTCAACTTCAAGTCATTGGAGGTAATGGCAAGAAAGCAAGTTGTGAGCCTTGTGCTTTGTCAAAGTCACATAGACTACCTTATACTAGATCTACAAAGCCTTTTCAAGTTATACATTTGGATATTCATGGAATTACTACAATTAGCAATAGTGGAGCTAAGATGTATGTAACTTTCATTGATGATTTTAGTAGATTTTGTTGGATCTATCTACTAAAGAGCAAAGATGAAGTGTATGATGTCTCTGTGAAGTTCAAGAATGCAAAGGGAGAACCAATTCACTACAAGGATCAAGTGCTTGAGGAGGTGAGTATATCTCAACCAAGTTCAAGGCCTTTTGTGATGAGCATGGGATCAAGAGGGAGTACACAACTCCAAGGACACCACAATAAAATGGAGTGGCTGAGAGGAAGAATAGAAATTTATGTGAAAGTGCCAAAGCCATGAGGTTACGTGCTAATCTTCCAAAACCATTTTGGGATCAAGCTTTGTTGTGTGCTAACTTTCTATGCAATAAGTGGCCGAGTGCTATATTGGATGAAAGAACACCTTTTGAGATGCTATTCAATAGGAGGCCGAGTGTCAACTTTCTTAACCAAATTTCATATCCAAATGGCACTCTTGTTCACCTCGATAATTGGTCTTAGTTTAGACGTTATGTACTAGAAAAGAGACTAGTTCACGCGTGCTTCTATCTCCACTTCATGTTCTTGGTGACACTATCCACACACCAAGCATTGTTATCGACCTTTTCTATCTTGATTGCAGTGCTCCAAGAAAACTTCCATCAAGGCCTTCATTTTCAAGAAAATTTGAGATACCAACATCAAGAACACGATGTCTTTCGAGGCCTTTTCTCAAAGGAACTACGGAAGGGCCGAAGAGGCGACCCTTCCCCGACATGAAATTTTTTGAATGTAATTTGTTTCTTATTCACACCTTCTACGTCGAAGGTGCATGTAGAGAAAGATAAATTTTACTCTATTTACACGCACCTTGACGCTCGGAAGACGCATGCAATTCTTTTGTTTGCTTGCATTTCACCTAAGGAGATGCATGTGTTCTCTTCCTTTAAAAAAAAGTGTAATGAGCAAGCCACTAATGGTATAAGAGGCTGGGAGGGGTACATTTAGGGTGGTTTCACATGGAGTGGGGGCTTAAGTGAAAATACTCCATCTTGATTGGTGGAAGTCACTTCAAGCGGCCTCTTCCTATTTTACAAGGACTTAGAGTTGCCCCCTTAGCCTAGGGCAAGTCAAGATGCGAGGGGAAGACCTTAGGTAATCTTAGGCCGGCTGGTGGGTCCCTTCTCTCCCCTCCATTGTCCAATAAAAGACATAAATGCTTTATCTAACCTTATCCAATTTAAATTTAGGCATTGGCCTTTCCTCCAAATTATTATTCAGGATGCTGAGATTAAGTTGGGAGAATTAGATCCGAGCTTATCTTTCTGAATTCTGATAAATGTGTGTGCTTCATTGAGATCGAGTTCAATACTTGCACGCTATCATGTCCTAGGCCTCTTTGCAATGGGGCTGAAGAAAAACAACGACCGAAACCACTTCATGAGAGGCTTGAACAGAAGAATGACTACTGAAAATGCTGTTGTGTAGTTGACAAATCGTTGTTCATAAGCATTGAGACTCCTTGAATTTGTGATTATTATATAATGTCTTATAATGCACCCTGTCAATCACTATTCTGTTATTTGCTGCTGGTCAAAATCTTGACGAGGAAAGCCATGTTATATATTGCAACTAGTAAAGTGGGAATACAGTCTTTTGTTATTCACCGCTGATTTAAACAAGGTTCAGGATCTGTTTGTTTATTTTTAAGCCAACCCTGTTCATCTTCACATTCTGAAATCGCAGTAACTAAATTATGATCATCATTCATCAAAAACTACGTCAATCCAGCTCTCCCCCTGTTATTAGACTGAAGAGCGAAATTTCTTTTAAGTATAGTTGCACGCTAAAAAAGGTTATTCTGGCCCCAGCGAGTTTCGAACTCGCGACCTTTCGCGTGTAAAGCGAACGTGATAACCACTACACCATGGAACCTTGATTGAATGTGAGACCAGGTTATTTTAGTGATAAAAAAAAAATTTCAGACCACTGCATCCTTGAAGTATTGAATGAAAGAACCATAGTAGGAGTGAATGCAAGTTTTGCCCACAGAGAGCAACATGATTGGAGAAGATGGAACCAAATAAACTTTGGATGCTAACCAAGCCAGCCAAATATGTTAACACACAAAATGAGATGCAAACTCTAATATAACTTGATCAAACTTGAATGAAATGATAAAGAACTGTTGTTGTCCGTACAAAACTAGCAAGCTACTGTATTTCGCATGTGTGGATCCAAAAATAGCAAATATAGATCATTCTACACATACTAGAATTGCAAGCAATCACAAGTATAGTGCACCAATGGATAGTAGAACCCAAGAGAACCATGTATAAGCATGAAATGAGATAGAGAAGAGAGAATATATGTCTCTCCACGAGTTACATCCTTTTATAGCAGGTCCAAAACCTATTTGGACACTTGGCTTTCCCTCCAAAATGCTAACCCCTACTATTTTTGGGTCTAGATTCAAAGTGCCCAACATTCGAATTTGAATCTACTCAAACTCGCCTTCTAGCTTTCCCACACTTTAAAAAAGTGTTTATTCAAATGACATTTAGACTAATGAACTTTGAAAAGTCAATCTCTAAGTCTAAAAACAAAGTTGGCTTCAATATGTCAAATATGAAAATATAGCAAATATGATCAAACTAGTTGAATCTTTCACACTCCCTCTTCAACTATTTTTAGCATGGACTTTGATAACACTCCAAGTGATTTCCTATGCTTCATGAACAAGTCCTTTCACAATGCTTTGGTGAAGATATCAGCTACACATTCCCTTGAGGACACATGTTGAAGCTCCACCTCCTTTGCAATGATTTGCTCCCTTACAAAATGATATTGCACCTCAATATGTTTGCTCCTAGCATGAAAGATACAATTGGTTGCCAATCTTTGGGCTGATTGATTGTCACAAAAGATGATTGGGCTCTCTGAAAAATCCATCAAGTGAAGATCCTTAATCATCCTCTTGATCCATACCATCTCCTTTGTGCAATCACTTGCAAAGTGTCCTTTGATGCCACAATAGAAGCACTTGAGCTTTGATCTATCCTTCTTTTTGCCACTTGAAGAAGCATTCACTTGATCTTGCCCTTTAGACCACTTACTTTTGGTTTTGCCCTTGAATTTGCCCTTTATGAACATAGCATCCTCTTGTAGTGTCGATGTAGATTCACCTCTTGCTTGCAGCCTATATTCTTCATTGATCAAGGTCTCTTGAAGATCCATCAAACTTGGCAAAGTCTTTTGAATAGCAATACTTTGAACAATATTAGCATGAGCATCCAACAAGCCATTAAGAATCACTTGAATAAGCTCTCCTTCCTTAATGCTTTCATCAATGCAAGCCAACTCATCATTCAATGCTTTCATCCTCAAAACAAAAGTACTTGGACTTTCTTCATTCTTTTGCAAACAAGAAAAGATTTGCCTTCTTAGAGTCAACACTCTAGAAGTAGACTTGGATTCATAAAGCTTCTTCAATGAATCCCAAGCTTCCAAAGATGATGTGCACTTACCAACTTCCTTGAGAAGCTAATTGGTAACATTCATCTTTATCATGTGTAGAGCTTTCTTGGCCCTCTTATCATACCTCACTTGATCTTGTTGTGTTGTTGGTCTCTCCTCCAAACCAACAACAATATCCAAAACATCATTCATCTCAAGAAGTGATTACATCCTCACTTTCCACAATGAACAGTTACTTGAGGTAAGCCTGTCATTGGCTTCCAACATGACTCCAATTGAGGTTGCCATGTAGCAATGACCTGATCTTCTCTTTCAACCTATTTCAATGCACAAAGCACTCCTTTTAACAACAACAATGGCTTTCAAAAGTAATCACAAAGATTTGAAACTATCTCAACAATTCTCTTCTAGCACTTGAACCAAGCAAATCAGCACATAGAATCATGGCATCTTGATCAACCTATGATCTATCCTCAATCTAATGACTTTTGCCACTTCCTAAGATTGAAATACACTCAAATGAAGTCAAGAAACCTCACTATCTAGAGATCCAATCGAAATTAGGGTTTTGTCAAAATGACAAAAGATTGACTATTCCAAATCTACAAGCAAATGCTGAAATTTTTATTATGCAATCTAATAGCCACCACTTGGGCTGATCCAATGATCCAAAAATCGGCCAAATCTAGTATGTGAAATCAAAAATTGAAATTGATCAAGTTTGTGAACCTATTTAGAGTTTTGGTCTACAAAAGATCCAATCTACAAAAACAAAGAACTCAATTTTGGTGTAGAATCCTCTCTAGCCAAGATATCTTCACCAAATCATTGATAGATCTGATTTCCTCCTTCATAACCTGAAACACAAGCTCTGATACCATGTGAAGGATTTCAGATCATTATGATCCAATCCACTTGAAAGATCTTGGGTTACAAAGAGAAATACTCTACCAATCTCACCAGTGTACAAAAATTAGCATCTACACACAAAATGAGATGCAAACTCTAATATAACTTGATCAAACTTGAATGGAATGATAAAGTACTATTGTTGTCCATACCAAACCAGAAAGCTATTGTATTTCACACGTGTGGATCCGAAAATAACAAATATAGATCATTCTACACATAGAATTGCAAGCAATCACAAGTATAGTGCACCAATGGATAGTAGAACCCAAGAGGACCATGTATAAGCATGAAATGAGATGGATAAGAGAGAAGATATGTCTCTCCACGAGTTACATCCTTTTATAGCAGGTCCAAAACCTATTTGGCTACTTGGCTTTCCCTCCAAGATGCTAACCCCTACTATTTTTGGTCTAGATTCAAAGTACCCGGCATTCAAATTTGAATCTACTCAAACTCGCCTTCTAACTTTTTCACACTTTCAAAAAGTATTTATTCAAATGACATTTAGACTAATGAACTTTAAAAAGTCAATCTCTAAGTCTAAAAACAAAGTTGGCCTCAATATGCCAAATATGGAAATATAGCAAATACGATCAAACTAGTTGAATCTTTCACATCAATCATTGTTCAAAAGACAATTTTCGGCCTTTTTGCAAACATTTAAATATTATAGAGTGAATTTTTTTATCTATTGCCCTTAAAAGAAGTTCAATGTATTGTTTCAAAGTACTCTTTCTATAATGTATGCAAGAATGTTAAAAGGGTGGACAAAGCCATCATATGAGAACAACAATGAGGATAATCAATTTCACATCCAACTTAGAAATTATTTAAAATGAGAGAAATTTTTCACTCTCTTTATGATTGTCATTATTTACACACTTATGTCAACATCACAAAAATATTTTAACATGTTAATTAATAAATAACATTGAGATAAAATATGTTATTTCAAATCATTATAATTAGATACTCGATTTTAAAAGCCATGTCTTAGGCCATGAAACAAGTAAGCCACAAACATCCTCTAATGTAGTACACTCTTCATTATATTTTGGGAGTCCTTTCGGTTCAAATACTTCAACCTTGATCAAATAATAGCCCTCATTAATAGGCCTACAATGCCATGTTGTTTTGGGAACTTTACTTGCTAGTGTGTGTCATGCAACCAATTTGTTTTTTTATATTCACTACATTGACCATAGCATTCAAGTGAAGAGCATGTTTCATGCAAATAATGACAAATCAGTCTCCAAAGATAAGATCATCAAATATATTTGAGAAATTAGAAAAATAAAAACTTGATCATTATTTATTAATTTTTCATGATTAATTCCACTTTCAATCTATAATTTGAATCAACATAGGTTATAAAAGCATGTGTGTGTGTGTATTTATATATTAATAAGTGGCATGTTGTAAAGGATTTTTCCTCGTTGTAATTTGAAATTTATATCCAGTCTAATACACATTTTGAATCATGCTAGACTAAAAACTTAGAAGCAATATTTACCTTTTTATTTGTTCCATTTGCTTGGATGAGTAATTTTTTCTTTGCTCTAATCACATCTCCTTTGTTTCGAGTGTGTTCCAAAATCTTCTCCTGGAAAAATTCATTAAATATACATATCAATAGAAATTTGTATATGCAATATACACTTCACACATGTTTTAATACTAACATCAACACTAACTTGATGATTTTTATAAAACTACTTGATGAATATCTAAGTTGTAAATCAATTCATTTTAAATTTAAAATATTGTGTTGTACATATACTGAGACACTATCATGTATTTACATGTATTTGAGATCAATGTGTGTGTGTGTGTGTGTGTGTGTGTGTGTGTGTGTGTGTGTGTGTGTGTGTGTGTGTGTGTGTGTGTGTGTGCGCGCGCACATGCGCGCGTGTCATGATATTTAAAAATGATATAAAATGTTCATATGATTGCAAGATACCTCTACAGTAGTTTTGGCTTTTTTCTTTTTGAAAGAATTACTTGATATTAATGGCTATGATACACACGTAAAGTGTCATATGTTTAATATAAAAATATATATATCTACCTCATCTTTTTACTCTTATTTTTATAAAAAAAATATAATACTAATAAAATTGTCATAAGGTATGCAATATCAAGCAAATATCATTTCTAATCTCACAATTGGCAAAAAAATTTCTCCATAAAAAACGTACCTTATTTGATTCCAATGCACATACACTCCTAGACATAGGGCTAGGCGACATGAGTGACATTGCAAGGTAATCCTAAATATGAAAAATAAAATTTTGGATAGCATATATCGACATACTTAGTAATTCAATGACGACAATAGTAATGTCAACAAATCTATCACTTAAAAAAAAAAATCCATCAGTAACAATTCTATTCCGAACTCTAAAATGGTACTAGTGAAGGTTACTCTGGCAAAGGTTCACACGGCGAGGGTTCTTCCAATACTATTTTAAGTAAGGAATTTACGTAACTGGCTGCTTATGAAAAATATAAAAAAACTAATCGTCGTATGTTTGACAATAGATAGATTTGACAAAGATGACATTAGGGTAGAACTAGCGAAGGTTCTTCTGGTGGACACTATGATTTCTGTAGCTTGGCGAGGGTTAAAATGATCTTTTGGAACAATTTAGATATAATTAATATTCGCCGAACTCAAAAATAATGGATCACTAAATTTGAAAACCTCAGACAGATTGGCGAAGGTTCAGGCAAAGGTTCAAGAATGATACTATTATTTTTGCAGAAAAGAGAAGTTTTTTTGACAAAATTCAATATAACAACTAGCCTTGTCTTAACGTAAAACGTAATAATCATCTGTACATACATTTTTTTTGGCACTTTGTGAGTATTAGGACTAGAGTATTGACGATAGAGCTTGTTCCTAGAGCCTATCAATAAAATACTAATTTTTATTTGTTTGTTGATTTTCATAAATGACATAATATGAATAATGCAAGAGAATTGAAATTTAACAAGGTACATCCAATATGTTAGCGGTATAGAGAGAGAGAGAGAGAGAGAGAGAGAGAGAGAGAGAGAGAGAGAGAGAGAGAGAGAGAGAGAGAGAGAGAGAGAGAGAGAGAGAGAGAGAGACAAGATTTCACATAGTCCCTCTTGACAAGTCAAGACTAAACCCTTTAAACCCTTCAATTTATAGCATAACAGGTAAGAACAAAGATGTATAAAGTCTTATAGTATAGAGTACCATAAGGTGAAGCAAGTTTTAGGACACTCAGTTGTTACTTGCCACCATTCCACAAACCACAACCGCACAAGTTAGTTACGTGAGAAAGATAGGTGTCATAGTTGAGCATCAGTTGTTATCCATGTCCGAAACAAGATTCACTACCTTATCAACATGATTGCAATTACAAATAATACGTCCAATCTTCCCTATCATGTCTTTCATAATTAGCAATACATTTTGTCTTTTAACGAAACTGTATCAAGGTCGATGCCATACTAATCAGTACAAGATCAAAAAGAATGTATTAAGTTCACTTAAGCATTTTGCATGTACAAAGCTATCTTGAAATACATTGATAACAAGAGACATGACTTTGGCATCAGTGCTAGGTACTAGGATAGATATGTGCCATACTAGCTCCAGGCACTCCCATGAAAGTCGTAGCAAGTTCAAGCATCTTACGGCTTGGGCAATTCCATGCCATACAAGCATGTCAAGGTCAAGCTCTTACAAAATTCATAGCTTACTCAAAAGAAACTGCTCTTAAGTCAAATAAATCATGTCCTTGTTATAAATGTCGTAAATAATTTCTCTTTAGTTTAAAGATGTGGAACGTAAGTACTTCTTAGTAACTGCTTATAAAGGCCATCATTAAAAGTCTTATCATAGAAATCGTTATGTATTGCCGCAAACACTATTCAGATCGGTGTTACCTCATATGGCTTCATACTTGGATGCGAGGGGAAGCGTTATCCTGCGAGCTACCCATCTCCAATTGCTTTATTCGAAATCTTCCTTATATACTATTGATTAGACACTGAGAATAATGAGTTAAAGGTAGTGTGTTATTGTTATAATCGTCTCATATTATAAAAAAGTTGTTTATCCTTAATACCATGTCATTTCTTTTGTAAGCCAATGTTAGTATCTTCACAAGCCATAAACACGTCTCCATATTACTTCATAACTTGATTCTCAGCACGTATAACAAATATTACAATCGTTTTGGTATCATTACTTTCAAGGTTGATACTACTACTTTTGCTTAACAGAACCTCTTCCAAATGATAACCAGAGACACCACATTTATTTTACCATTCTTATGAGCAACCATGTAGTTCATTCTCTGACAATGTCAGTATGTACATCTGAGATAATATGAGAGTAGATTGGGCGGCCAACTGTGAGTAGTATTGAGCCAAAACAAGATTATGTAAAGCATGTATCATCATATAATACTGGCTTTGATACAAAAAGACAGGTAGAGCAATAGTGCACTGATTCGGTGTCTCCATGCATTCTATCAAGCGGAAATCCGCACATAGAGCGATGGAGTACTGATCCGCTGTCACCACGCATTCTCAAAACACGAAAATCCACACAGTAGGCAAGCATCAATATATATAGTCATGTACACATCTGCAGCGCTTCAATACGCACATAGAAGTGCGATCTACCACTTCATAAGCAAACGCTGGCCAGCGGCCCATCACTTCACAAAATGAATCTCAAAACTATACATTCATCAACGATTTACCTATAACATGTATCATCGTTGTCCATAAACAAAATTTCCAAATTGATAATACGTACATATCTCAGTGATTGCCCAAGTGTGCGGCTGTGACAATGCTCAATCATAGTAGTTGTTATGGAAGCCAATCCCTCTAAACCAATCCACAGTTATCATACATGTGAGCTATTTACAGCAAGCATAACTCATTCATGAGTATTGAGTGATTAGTGAGCCATAGACAAAGCAGAGACCTTACCTTAACTCGTAGAGCTTCTCCTCATGAATACTCTTCCATTTCTGTTTACAGGTCTCTCCACATCCAATGCAACTAAGGTCGTAGTAGACAGAAAAGACCGACCAAAAGAGAAAGGGAGAGAGAGTAGGAAGAGTGAAAGTTAGATTAGTGTAATCTCATTACTTATAGAAGCAAGAGAACCCTTAGGTGCTGAGTGTAAGTGAATGTACTGTAATGTGCTGTATGTAATTGGCCCATGATCTTACTAATGAATTACCAAAAATAGCCATGGAGCTAAACTAGATTGGAACTAATCATTAGAATTTTTAATAAAAAGGCGCAAACAACCACACCACGTTTGTATTGGAGGGAATCATAATAATGGTTGGAAGGCCCAAATTAAGGTAATAAATCCCAAATGTTAATTAGAGGCACTAAAGGCCCACTATAAATAGAGGAGGTCGTGCTAATTTGGAGGCTATTCTACTTTTATGATTTTTGAACTTTTGATGATATTGAAGCTTCTCTTTGAGAGCTTTCTTCATAGTATTGATGGTTCATGTGCCTACAATTACATGAGAGCTACGATCATGCTCTAGTTTCAGGCCTAATCTTGTAAATGATCAATAATAATGAATAATGGATTCTATCTTTACCCATTTTGGTGAAGTTTTGTTACATTTAGTTAGTTTCTTGAATTTTGACTAGTTTCTTGATTTCTTGTATTTACATTGCAAATTGATGTTTAATGAATGGATTAGATGTTTGAATGCTAAGATTGGCACATGACAATTTTGGTATTTTTGACCATTTAATCTTCATTTTTTGTGTAAATTTATGTTGTAGATCACTAGATCTTTTTTCTAGCTTCTTGGAAGTACTGAGATTTTCTGATTTTGAGCTATAATGACCAAGTCATGGCCGTTTTTGTGTTTTTCTTTCATTTTTAGTTAGTGATAGTCTTTGCAGTCTGTTTTCTCCATTTTTTTACTGTACTTTTGGCCAAATTTTATGACTATATTTTTTTAGGATTGTAGATCTCACTCTCAGCTTAAATTTGAGCCAATTTGCAACCAATTTGGTTGAAAATTGGGAGAGATATGACATTTCTTGTGAAGGAGGTCAAATTTTAGCTTTGGTAAGAGATTTGGGACATAAAAAACATAATTAGTGGAATCAAGATCCACTTGTTTGCCTTTGTCAACATATGAGAGCCTCTTAGGCTCGGATCTATCTCTCATGGATCTTCTTGGTGAGAAAATCCGAGGAGAGTCTTCTTCAAATCTCAAACCCATCACATCATCATTGTCTTCAAAATCAATAATTGATGATGCATCCATAGATTTCTTGATCTCGGCCTCTTCAAAAGATGAGTGTTGATCTTCATGAAAGACAACATCTCTACTTTCAATAACTTGAGAAGTAGAGAGTAAAAAGACTCTATAGGCCTTCTTGGTGGATGAGTATCCAGCCATGATCC
The DNA here is from genome assembly GCA_029204225.1 of Diphasiastrum complanatum. NCBI lineage: Eukaryota > Viridiplantae > Streptophyta > Lycopodiopsida > Lycopodiales > Lycopodiaceae > Diphasiastrum > Diphasiastrum complanatum. The sequence goes on along the minus strand of MU832121.1, from coordinate 73,285 downwards.
CTTTACATGCACTAGGATCTTTCTTCTTCCTTGTTTCCAAGGGAATATGGACAAAGCATAAGCATCCAAAAACTCTAAGGTGATCAACCTTAGGTTTCTTCAAAAATAAGATTTCATATGGTGACTTTCCTCCAAGAGCTATATGTGGGAGCCTATTGCAAGGATAATTTGCACAATTAATGGCTTCTCCCCAAAAATATTTGGGCAAAGATGCCTCAATTCTCATAGATTTTGCACATTCACAAAGAGATCTATTCTTTCTCTCGGCCACTCCATTTTGAGATGGAGAGTAGGCACAAGAGAACTCTCTTTTAATACCTTCAAGCTCACAAAAATCTTGAAATTTATTGGAGATATATTCACCACCTCCATCGCTTCTAAGAGCTTTAATCTTGAATGAGAATTGCTTCTCTACATAAGCTTTGAAAATAAGGAAATGATCAAATACCATAGATTTAGAAGCAAGAAGATATATCCAAGTGAATCTTGTGTAATCATCAATGAAAGTAACAAAACAAGTGGCTCCTCCCTTGCTTGTAGTTGATGAGAAATGCACATCCGAGTGGATTAACTCCAAAGGATGCTTGCTTTTGACAGAAGATCTTGTAAATGGATTTTGTGAGATTTAGCAATAGCACAAGCCTCACAAGGCTTGATCTTCTTGGAGAGTGACTTTGGCAAGCCAATAGCTTTGGCTTCTTTGATCATAGAGAGCATGGATTTGTAGTTGGGATGTCCCAACCTCCTATGCAAATTCCTCCATAGAGAGCTTGTTCACAAGAGCAACATTACAAGCATTCACATACTCATTTGGATCTAGTTTATAGATGCCACCAAATCTAGATCCTAATGCACGTATCTCATCATTCTTCTTGATAGTGCAAGTATCAACATTGAATTTTACATCAAGGCCATTATCAAGCAATTGGCCAACACTAGTAAGATTCTTGGTAAGCTTAGGTACATAAAGCACTTTAGAGAGAGAAAGAACTTTAGAGGATGCAAGCTTCAAGGGAATGTTCCCTATGCCTTCAATAGGACATTCAAAATCATTTGCAGTGTATATTGATTTCTTGACTCCATCATAAGGTGCAATAGAAGAGAAAGAGTCCTTGGAGCTACACATATGTGAAGAGGCTCCACTATCAATATACCATAGGCCGTCCTTCTTGAAAGGAGTAGATGAGAAACTAGCGACCATAAGAGATCCCTCTCCATCACTTGCAATAGTGTCTTCCTTCTCATTGGTAATGTTGGCTTGCTTGAGTTGATTCTTCTTCTTGAGCAAGTGGTGGCATAATGACCTTTCTTGCCACAATAAAAGCACTTGATCTTCTTCTTCTGGAGCTTGGATGATGAAGCATTAGAGGAATCATCTTCCTCCTCATCTTTGTCTTTGGATTTGACTTTGTCCTTGCTTGAGGATTGTTGATGTTGGTTCTTGCTCCTCCCTTTGTGCTTATCCTTGGCAAAGAGAGCTTTGCCATCATTATGAGTGAGAGAAAGCTTGTCCATCCTCAAGAGCTTGTACTCTTGTCTTGATTCTTCCAAAATTAGCACACTTTGGAGAGCCTCCAAACTTGGTAGCTCCTCCTTAATGGCATAGGATTGGACAAGGTTATCAAATTCACTTCTCAAGCCATTGAGAATGACTTGAACTAGCTCATTTTGATTGATGGAATCACCAATACAAGCAAGTTCTCTATGAATATCTTTTACTCTCAAAACATAACTAGATGCACTCTCATCACTCTTTTGGCTACTTTGAAAGATTTGATTCCTAAGAGTGAGAAGCCTAGAGGTATTTTTAGCCTCATAGATAGTCTTGAGACAATCCCAAGCTTCTTTGGCTATTGTACAAGTACCTATCTCCCTCAATATCTCATTAGAGACATTCATCTTAATGTAGTGGAGAGCCATCCTAGCTCTCTTTTTGTATTTTTGAACCTCTTGAAGAACTTGAGGTTCTTCTTCAAGGCCAAGAACTATGTCCATCACATCTTGAAGGATCAAGATGGACTCCATCCTCATTTTCCAAATTGAATAGTTTGAGGTGGTCAATCTTTCACTTGGTTCCAACAAGGATGAACCCATTGAAGACATTTGAAGTGAAGAAAACTCAAATGATGAACAATAAATGTTGCTACACACTCTCAATAGGATCCAATAATAGAGTACTATCTCCTCCTATGAAAGATCTTGCAACTATTTGTGAATTGATTCTCACCAGCTACACAAATCTCTCTAAAACAAGATCTAATTCACATCAAATGATGGAGTATAGGCAAAGTTAGGATCAAACACTCTTAGCACGTGTGAAGTACTCTAAGAAACCAAATTTGATTCAAATACAATGATATTGCATGAAACAAAATGGCTAAGATCTCAAAACAGTTCCTAGATCACATATAGATGAGATTGGCAAGCATTCAACTATGATTTTGGATCAACCAAGCAATCTCTTGACCAAACCAAATGTGTCCACCCAGGTCTAGGTGCCCTACCTAACCCTCTTCAAAAGCTTATAACTTTTGATTGGCTCAACCAAATGGAATGAAACTGATTGCATCAAAAACTAGACAAAAATAGCTTCAAAACAAGCTATCAAGCAAGATAAATGGATCAAGCATGAGAGAGAACTTCCAAACTGAAATTGGATGTTCCTCACACGTGTCTGAGCACCTGATTCTGTACAGTACCAGGTCATACCCAATCAATGTCCTTTTGATCTCTTTTGATCCAAGATTGAACAAGATAGCTAGGAAAATGGGCCTTGACAACTTCTAGCTCAAGATTGATGAAAAAAATGTCACTTAGGTGGATCAAAATGCATGGTAACCTTAGATAGGCTCTGATACCATGTTGAATTCACACATGTGGACTGTCCACAACATGTACTTGTGATCTCCTAAGGTGTGTAGGTGCACCAAGATCAAGACTAGATTGAGATTCAAGATCTATCTTTGATTCTATGGCAAAAACACACTACTACTTGCATTCAATCACTTCCAACTCTCACTCACACGTGTGGGAAGTATTCAAAAAATAATCTAAGTAAAAACAAGCTGCTCTCCTCGGGTAGAGAGAGAAAAAACATCATGAGCTCTCGGGTAGAGAGATAAAGCTAGAAATCCAATAACTCACAAAATCCATGAAATCACCAAATCAATTAGATCCAAAATGAGGAGTACAATGATACTAGTAGATCCACGAGCTACCACTATGCTTAACTATGATTGGACCCTACTTTGTCACCTCTTGATCCTATTGGACCATTGATCCATACACCTCTTAATTCTATTGGATTATATTCAAGCACACCTCAATTTCCTATTGGACCTCACAAGGTTCCAACTCTAAATCCTATTGGACCTCTTGGAATTCATCAAACAAAAGCTTTACACTTTTCTACACTCTAATTGGCACGTGTTTAGCCTCTTACTCTATTTTGGCTCAATAGTGGCATTACAAGTGGAAATGCATAATTTGCCATCTATGCCAAATTTATTCCTATCAACATCCTACACCTAGATGCTTGATGTAAAAAACATAAGACCCCTATATCTAACATAGATAATTTTTTTCAATTCTTCACAGGATCCACCTCAAAGATCAAGTGCTCCAAGAAGATCCACAAAGTCAAGGGCTGAGCCTTCAAGGCTCACTTATCTTGGCAAAGGTAATCAAGGGGGCTTTATTCATGCAATTGAAAAAGCTACTGAGAAATACGGCCAAGTTTAGGAAACCGCTGCAGAAAAAGCAGGCATGATAAGCCAATTGTTATGAGGACATTCTCTAAATGGTTTCAAGACTAGGAAAGATGAACATGTAAAACTTATAAACCCTCAAAGTATAAAGCTGCAGAGAGTGCAACAAGCTTTTATAGAAGAACTATGAAGAACCTGAAGGAGGGTAGCTAAGTGGTGAGTGAGCTTGCTGCCTATGCAACCAAATCAATTTCTACTTGTTTCTCAGCTTGAAGGCTGTACTACAGCCTGTAGTACACATGTGTGAGCTCGGATTTCAATGTTGATCAATGCATTTGATTATTAGTGCTTGTTGTTTGTCAAATTGTCAATGTAGATCAACTTTTTGATGACTTGTTTTTTAATAGATTGTTAAGCAAGCATCCAATCACTCTTGTGGATCTTTTGTAGATCCATTTATGGTCCTAAAGTTTAGTACTTTCACAAAATAAACAAATGTAACAAATATGACTAAACTAGTTGAAAACTTTCACAGGGCCCACTATCAATCCACCAAGGGTCTCTTGAATTGCTATTGCTTGTTGGTGAGGATGTAGATGTCATCCTCCTCCTTCTCATATGCAAGGTTTTCTTTTTTGTCCTCCTCCTCTTGTGCTCTTAGCCTCTTGTAGCATTTGGATGCATAATGGCCCTTCTTTCCACAAAAGAAACATTTTTGCTTTGACTTGTCCTTTGAGCTTGATGCATCATGCTCTTTTTTGGCCTCCTTTGGATGATACTTCTTGCCATTGGTCTTCTTTTTTCCCTTGAATGAGAAATTGGCTTCTCATCTCTATCCTACAAAGACAATGAACTCATTCTTGCCTTGGGGTGGAGCATCCTTCACTCTTTAGCCACTAATACACTATGAAGTTTCTCTATATTTGGCAAAGTGTCTTGGATGGCAAAACTTTGGACCAAATTTGCAAATTCATCTTCTAGATTATTAAGGAAAATTTGTAAAAGCTCTCCATCATAAATCTTCTCTCCAATGGAAGCCAATTCCCTATTTAGAGACTTGATTCTAAGCACATAGTCTTGTGCACTCTCCTCACTTCTTCTCATGCTTTGCAGAATCTGATTTCTAAGTATGAGGTCTCTCGAAGTGTTGTTTGATTCATAGATTGATTTTAAAGAATTCTAAGCCTTATTAGCACTAGTACATGATGATACATCTCTCAAAAGATCATTGCTTGCATTCATCTTCACACAATGAAATGCTTGTCTAGATCTCTTCTTGTATTTGATCAACTCTTGTGCACCTAGAGGTTCATCTTCATCATCAATCAAGAACTCATAAAGGTCTTGGAGCACCATTAGTGACTCCATCCTAACCTTCCAAATAGAATAATTTTGTAGAATTTTATCTCTCCCTAGCTTCTAGAAGGTATGCTCCAATAGATCCCATCTTACTAGTGACTTCTACAAATAAGAAATAGATTTAATTGACTTTGAAACTCACAAACGTCTCACACTTCTAGTGTTTCACTCAAATTAGATTTCTTATCCAACAAATGGACTTATAATCTCAATTCTAGCACTCTCTCACAAAGTTGAAATGAAGATAAGATGATGTGAAATCTACTTACAATCAAATCTTGCCAATTTTTCACTCTGTCTATGACGTAAGGAAGACGTCTACACAAACCTGCAAGCAGTAGCTCAAATTTCATACAAGTATTTGTGACAATTGTCTCACGTTTCCTCAATTTGGAAATCTTTGCAAATTGCAATAAATCCAAAATTTTCTTTATTCTAGATCTATCATAGAGGTTTATCTATGATGACAATCATAATATTACCTGATATTCTGCAAAATCTATAGCCATAGTCTTCAACGTCTTGTCTACAGGCTGTAACAACTTCTGAGCCTCCTACAAGGATTACATAATAATCCAACTCAGTAGCCAACCCCATAAACTTACATCACTCTAGAAGCTTATAAGATGTACTTTCTGTACATACAAAACAATGCTCAAGAAAATTGGTTTTGCTTTGAACCTAGAGACTTACAAAAGTTTTACTTTGTCTTGATTACCTCAAATTTGACTTCAGACCTATCTTTGAACTTCTAGTCACAGTTCTTACACTCCCTCACAAAGAAGAAATGAAGATTAGATTTGATTCTATCAAAGACTTATCAAATCATTTTAATTTTGCACCATTTTTGGACAAAAAACGTGACTAAATCTCACTCACACTTCTTGATGTACTTTCAAGACCTGTAAAACAAGTTTAGAGGACCTGATTTCAGCCTAGATTAATTAGATCTCATGACCTTATGTCAAATCTAATCAATGGCACTCATTCTTGGTAGCTTATATCACAACTACAATTAACTACCTTTTGCCATGAAAATTTGCCACGCCATGCGATGCCTTAGTCAATTTAGGTGAAATATTGTGGGCGTGGTAGAGCCACGTGTGGCTCTGCCATGTCAAAAGCTCCGGTGATACTGCAAAGCCAAAAACCTGGGCTCGTCGTCTCGCATTTTTTCAAAAATAAGTCGGCATGGTTAGCCACGCATGGCTTTGCCACAACCACATTTCTGGCCGACTCCCTGCCGGCCGCTCACGTCGCAAGGGCAGAGGTTTCTGGAAAAAAAAAAAAGTAGGCGCGACACTACCACACGTGGCAATGAAAATTTATTGTCCTTGGAATATTGCCACACGTGGCAATATTCTAGGGACAGTCAATTTTTATTGCCACACAAGTATTGTCATTTTTTAAAAGAGCAAATCAATTTTAGCTATGTTAGTCATATGTATGAATTTGAACTATCTAACTATGTTAAATTCAAAATTTACGTGAAGTAATTATCAAATGAGCAATCTGAAATGATAATGTCAAAATTAAGTGATTTCGAGTGACATCAAATTTGAGATATATTGTGTGATAGGGGGATTGAATTCAAAAAATCCAAATTGTAATAACCACTAGAGAAAACCCCTAAGATGAGGATAGGAAAACACAAGAGAGACTGTGGAGCAAAACCACCCAACCAATCCTAGATCCCTCCTGGAGATGATAAAAATGCAGCAAAATAATCCCATTTGATCCTAGAAATGATGGAGAAAACACCTACTTAAGATCCAAACAAGATCTAGAAGCTAGATTACTAATCAATGCATTGATTCCTAACTTGTCTTGGCTTGAACTCCATGAATTAGCTCCAAATCTCTTCACACATGTGAAAGTACAGCCTGTTGCTACCTGTGTACTGTACCTGCAACTCCAAACTCATTTAATCATCATAAAAAATCATATGCCAATAGCATTCATCAATCAAATCATAGACTCAAACTAGTCAAGAAGGAAAATCTTGATTTTGTTCATAATTGGATGGAAATCCCATCACATATTTATACATGTAGAGCTCGGACCTGAGCATGTTAGGGCTTCTATGTATTCATCATAACCTAACCCTAACATCTAGCCTAAAGATCCACTTGATCCACCCTATTTAGGGTCAATGCCTCGAGATCCAAAAACAATGAGAAAAATGTTATTTTTAGCTCCTTCTTTTTCTCTACTCTATCTATGCACTCTTTGGGCATATCCCAAAGGTACCATTCCAAAGCTAGATTAATGATTTGACTTAGAATAAGGTATCCAATGCTTTTGGGACGTGTGACATCCCACAACATGGCCTCAAAGTCATTTACAAGTGGTAATTGTGCAAACAAGCTTGTGTAAATTTAACAGGAAAAACCTCCTTGTCATGTACTTTAGTACATCCATGCTTATCAATGCATCAGAATATCCATTGTAAGCTTTGTAGGCCCAAAAGGAACTATTAGCCTTAAGAACAAGGCGGTTCCCTCTTTAGGCCCTTCCAACTAATAAATAAGGATAATAGGCCACTAAGGACCCAATGTAGGCTAAATAATGCTTAACAAGGGTTAACTATCCTTCAAGATAGTTATGTTTAGTTAAGCAAGAGCATTGTCTATAACTAGGCAAGAGACATCATTTTGTGAATCTTTTGACTCATTTGCAAGTGAGAGCTTCTAGCTTCCTTGTGAATGTGAGCCATAGAGATCTCCATTGCTAGGTCTCATGTGCTCTATCTACATGAATACATGTTCCATTTCCATTGATTGTACTCTTTCTTTCATTGCTAATGTGATTCCATTGTGATCTCATTGTTTCTAGCTTTCTAATGATATGCTATCTTGAATGCTTTGTACTTTTCTTGCTCTTAGCTTTACTTCCATTGTAGTTGCTAATTGCTTAAGATTTGCACATGACATTTCTTGGTATCAGAGCTTAGATCCATGATTCATGATAATTCTATGAGGATTCCATTAGATTTGATGAGTTTATTGTTTTTGTAGCTTTCTTTTTGCTAATTTTTAACTTTGAATTTTTCAGTTCTGTTCAGACTAATTTTTGACATTCAATTTCGTTTTTCATTTCTAATTTGATTCCATATCTTTGTAGAGCTTTGTTTCAGATCTAATTTTCACCAATTTTCAAGCCAATTGGATAAGAGATGCAAAAGTTATTGCACTTTTCCCAAGAGCTGTCAAAATAGGTGACTAGGATTTTGCTTTCACTTGAATTGAATTTTTCAGATCTGATCTGAGTTTTAATTTCTAGTTTCTTTTCATAGGATTTTAGAGCATTGTCTTAGCTTTGATCTGATCCATATGGCAGGTCATTTGGATTAGTATCCAAAAAGTTATGACAAATCTTGATTTGTAGCTCTAGTTTTGTTAGTTTTCTTTCTTTAAAATTTTCAGTCCTGTTCTGTGATTAATTTGACCTATCAAATCACATTCAATCATTGATCTGATACATAGTCTGATACAGCTTGTTGTTAGCTTTTCAGAAGTACTGAGTTTGTTTGATTTGGATCAATATTGAGAAAGTTATGATCAAATTTGTGGAGATGGGTCAGAATTACCAGAATTTTGAAATTTTTTTGTGAATTCTTTCCAAGTGAGAGAGAAGCACGTCAGTTTTCAATTCTGAAGTTTCATGTCCTTTGTATATTTTTTTAATTTCTTCAATTTGAAGTTTGATTTTAAAAAAACCAAACCTAACCCTACCTACCTACAGCCATAACCCACGCAACCTAGCCTAACCCTAATTCTCTCGCTCCCTCTCTCTCCTCCTTCACGCATTTCTTCGTCAATTCTTCATCACCCTCATTACATTCAAGCCAGAATATCCTTCTTAGATGACTGAACGAATTCATCCAAATCAGAGAAAAGACCAACACCGCCCTGCTGCGTAGTCGAATCTGAAAGACGCGGAGTATACATTAGACTCTCCAAACCAGAAGAGGGACGAGCTGATTTGGAAAATCCAATCAGCTTAACGTGTGGCAGATCAGCTCGCGAGCTTTTATTATGCTCTTTATTTTCCGGGCCATGAGATTGAGGAATTCTGCGAAATCGATGGTTCCATTTCCGTCTGCATCTACCTCATTTATCATATCTTACCCAACGGGGTTGGCTCAACTGGTTAGCTTGGCATCCAAAGTTTCTTTGGTCCCAGGTTCGAGCCTCCCCTTGGAAACCAAGAAGCATTTATCATATCTTGCAGCTCTGCTTCGGTTGGATTTTGACCAAGGGAGCGCATGACTGTACCAAGTTCCTTGGTCGTAATGCATCCATCTCCATCCTTATCAAAAAGGCTAAAAGCCTCTTTGAATTCTGCGATCTGATCCTCTGGAGTTGATCCACCATCTTTCACAAGTGCTTCTTGGAAACCTTCTCAACACCTCACGAAGCGGTGAGGAGACGGATCTTACCAAGATCCTTCCAAGAATTTTTCCCTCTCCTTCGGTCACCTTCGCTCTCTCTCTACCCCCGACGTCGGTCACCTCCTCTCTCTCTCTCTCTCTACCACGACGTTGGCTACCTCCCTCCTCTCTATACGAAGCCATCGGTTGACGAAACGTCGGCTACCTCCCTCCTCTCTCTACGAAGCCATCGGTTACCTACCTTCTCTCTCTACCGCCCTCTTTCTCTCTCCTTCGGTTACCTTGCCTCTCTCCCCTCTCTACCGCCCTCTTTCTCTCTCCTGCGTCACCTATCTTCTCTCTCTACCCTACTTCAGTTACCCCTATTCTCTCTCTACCCTTCGGTTATCCTTCTTCTCTCTCTACCCTCCTTCGGTTACCTACTTCTCTCACTCCCTCTTCCCCGATTCTCTCTCTACCCTCCTTCGGTCACCTACCTTCTCTCACTCCCTCTTCAGGAGCGCCCTCCTTTTCTCTCTCTCCCTCTGTCCTAGTCTTCTTGAGTCGTCTCATATAGAATATTCCATAGAATATTTTCCACTACTATTCTCAAAATATTCCACTCATTGCCTCACCTCCGTGCTCGGTAATAAAAATATTTGCCGACATTTTTCAAAAAAAATTATGGTTCCAAGATCATCCACGAGCACCAGAATGCACCATAGAAGTAATAGGGAAAATTGTCTTAAATTTTGAAAATCTTCAAGATCTTTTCTATTCTTCTTTGAGCACAAGAATGTCTTGTGGATTCCAAAAATTTATTGAATTCAATTTTCACTTTTCTTTAGCCCCTTAATTCTAAGTTGTCTAAATTCAACTTACCTTTCATTCTTTAACTCTACGTAACTTTTTTATTTGAGCTCCGAATTCAGTGAATTAAAAACAAAAAGTGTTCAGAACGATAAGACAAATTCACCGAGACTATCCAAATTACTGTTGTAACACTTTAGAATGGGTGGTAAGGGAAAACAGACAGTGGATATTTTGCCTACTGATGAAACGATGGAAGAACTACAGGTTCCAAACCAGCCAGATAACATATTAAATAAGATGCAAGCCACACAAGATCTGATAGTGGCAATGTTGCAAGAAATGAGACAAGATCGACAAGAAATGAAACAAAATCGACAAGATGATGAGATGAAATGGACAAAATTGTTTCATAGCCTAGCTGGTAGGCAAGACAAACTAGCGGGAGCTGATCAGAGATCTAATGAGCCATCTACATCATTCTGACTATCGTCTCCATCACAAAATGTAACATCTTCTTAGGATGTACAAAGAATTGACATGGATAGGGGAAAACAAGTATTACAGACTAATATTGAATACCCAGTCAGACTTGGAACTGATAGGGGCATGTCTGAACAACGAGTGCAACACTCCACGAGACTTCATGAACAACGGAACCACTTTGATGTTCGGGAGTACAAGGATAAGATAACCATTCCAAAATTCAATGGTAACTTTAAGACCCTTGACATTGAGGAGTGGGTAAATAAATTACATCGTTACTTTACTCTGTTCAATAGAGATGACCGAGATAAAATCACTTTCGCTACGATCCACTTTGAAGAAGCAGCTTATGAATGGTGGAGGCGAAGGGAGAATGGGTTATCAATAGAGGAATGTAATGCATGAACTAATTGGCCGTTATTTAAGAATGCTTATATTGAGACCTTCAGAAGACCATTCCAAGATGACGACAACTTTAAAAGATGGACAAGGATACATCAGAAGAGTTCAATACAAGAGTATATCGATTTTTGGAGTCTAACTCTTAAACTACCCACAATCTGTGATGCAGATCACTTACGAAGGTATATACAAGGACTGCAGCCAGATGTTGGAGCTGATGTAGCGTCATGTTTTTGTACTGATCTCGATCAAGCTATGCGGGTGGCTCTTAAAATTGAGCCTAAATATGCTGGTAGGTGGTCGACTAGGAGCTATTTTGAGCCAATCAAATGGAGTTATTGCTAATGAAAGTAGGAAACTCACTGATAAGGAAGCGTCATATCCTACTCATGATAAGGAGATGTTGGCAATTGTGCATGCTCTTAAGAAATGGCGACACTATTTATATGGTTCTAAATTCTTGATTAAAAGTGACCATCATAGTCTGAAATATTTCTTGAGCCAAAAGCAATTGAATGACAAGCAGAAGAGATGGTTCAATCTTATGATTTTAACATTGAATATCTAAAAGAAAAGGACAATGTGGTTGCAGATGCATTATCGAGAATAGTCTTTGCAGATGAATGCATCATCGAAATCTACAGAGAAATATGTGGCATACTTGGCGGAACATCAAAACGAAATTTTGGATCATCCTCTAACGGAAGAGCACAGAATTTTGTGGTCAAATCTGAGATTCGGCACAGTCTCCGCAATAGCTGCGTTGAGTGCAGATTGGATAAAAGACATTCAAGCAAAATATATGGAGGATCCAGATTTGAATGATTTTTGGGAGGAAACTCAAGTTTCCAACTCAGATGTTCATCCCCGTTATAGGAAACAAGGACAAATATTGTTGTATGACAATTCTAGAGTTGTGCTTGCTTCTAAATCTGAGTTCATTCCGCAAGTGTTATATGAGCTACACTCATCTCCCAGTGCTGGGCATAGTGGAATTTTGAAGACATATCAAACCACCCGCAAGCTATTCAAATGGGCTAGTATGAAGAAAGCTATATACACGCACGTGCAAGAATGTATTCCTTGTCAAGTGAATAAGGTGGAACATGTTAAGCAACCAGGCTTATTGCATCCGCTATCCATTCCCATGCAGCGTTGGACGAGTATTAGCATGGATTTTATACCTTCCTTGCCAACAACAACTGGGGAATATGATGGTATCTATGTGGTGGTGGATCGGCTTACAAAATATGCACATTTCCTACCTTATAAAACTATGTTGTGGGTATTTCATGTATACAAATAAATAAGTGGGTCCCACCACTTAAAATATTGTTGGCCAAGCATTGCCTAGTGGGCCCCGCCATAGTACAGTAGAATAATAAGTGCAAGGCACTGGCATCCTGTGTGTATAAGCCCAGCCACCAATGAGCACAAGTAGCAAGTTGTAATTCCTAAGAATAAGAGACTAGGGGCTTAAAATTCTAAAATGACATTAGAGGCCCTAAGTCAAGTTGCAAATAAAAAAGTTAAAAGGGCTTAACTTAAAACTCACATGAATCATGTGAGTGCCGTTGTGCTTTCTTAGCACCAATAGATTTAAAATGTGTTTATTTTAAAGGCTTGGATTAAAATCCTTGCCCCAATGAAGTTGCCAATGAGAGTAAAGGAGGCTCACCTCTAAAATCTATAAGAGGGAGTCATTTCCTTTGTATTGTATCATCTTCCATTCTCATTCTAATAAAACTCTCTTGGTTTCTCTCTCTCTCTCTCTCTCTCTCTCTCTCTCTCTCTCTCTCTCTCTCTCTCTCTCTCTCTCTCTCTCTCTCTCTCTCTCTCTCTCTCTCTCTCTCTCTCTCCCTACGTTGTAATAGAATAGCCTTGGGTAGGCGCTCAAGCCCCCAAAGCCTTTCTCAACCTAGGCGTTCTCTCTCTCCCTCTCTCCACTCTCTTTCTCCTCTCTCTCCTCTCCCTCTCTCTTCTTGCTATGCAGGTGAAGGCAAGGTTGCCGCTCCCAGCGACGGACCCCTATGCTACATCGACGACACAACAGTGGCGCCATTGCCGGGGAGCACCACACACTCGCTTTGCCGCATAGTTTTTCTCGCACTCTCTTCTTCTCTCTTTTCTCTCCCTCTTCTCTTCTCTCTCTTCTCTTTTTTCACCAAAAAAATCGGATTTTAGGGGTAGAATAGTGTGAGTAGTATTAGTTTTTGTCGTTTTTTGTGATTTTTTTTGTTTGTTTGCACTGTAGGGAGAGATTGTGGGGTGGGGGGATCAGATCCAAGCACCCAATCCCTTCATTAATCCATAAAATCCATAAAAATAAAAATAAAAAAGAAGCTCAAAATCTGTTTTTGGAGGGAAAAAGAGAGGCAAAATGTCATCATATTTTGATTTCTCAAAAACCAGTGGGCTTGAACTTTCGCATGACTGGCAGCAGCTTCAGTGTACTGTCCCAGACCTGCATAGAAGCCTGCGAGGGTTAGTTCCCATCGGATTTTGAAAAACCAGAGAAAAACCCAAAAAAAAATCGAAAATCCTTTGTAAAAATCAAAAAAAAAAAATCAAAACTCAAAACTAACCTTCGCAGAGCTCTCTGAAGTTCCACACAAAGAAGTCTGCGAGAGTTAGATCCCAAAAAAAGTGCCCCTGTGAAGGTTCCCAACAGCAAAAAATGGCCTAGAACCTTCTCAAACAACAAATTTTTGAGTTTCCTTGGGAAGTAATCTTCACAGAGCTCTCTGAAGTTCCATCTCACTGATACGAGGACACAGAGAAGTCAGTGAGAGTAAGATCCCAAAAAAAGTGCCCCTGTGAAGGTTCCCAAGAGCAAAAAGTGGCCTAGAACCTTCTCAGACAACAAATTTTTTAGTTTCCCTGGGAAGTAACTCTCGCAGCTTGGTAAGCAAGTGGATCTGACTCAGATACAAGCACATACCAGCTTGCAAAGATTAGTTCCCAGAAAATCTCAAAATTTGGCCAAAAAACCCCCAAAAAATACAATTTTTTCAAGATTTTTTGAGTTTCCTAGGGAAGTAACTCTTGCAGCTTGGTGAGCAGCTGAATCTGACTAAGATACAAGTGCATACCAGTCTGCAAGGGTTTTTTGCCAGAAAATCCTAAAATTTTGCAAAAAAAACACCAAAAAAATGCACTTTTTTAAAGATTTTTTGAGTTTCCTTGGGAAGTAACTGGTGAACAGCTGAATCTGACTAAGATACAATGGCATGTTAGTCTGTGAGGGTTTGTTCCCAGAAAATCTTAAAATTTTGCGAAACAACCCCAAAAAAATACACTTTTTTCAAGATTTTTTGAGTTTCCATGATAAGTAACCCTTGCATCTTGGTGAGCAGCTCTGACTGAGATACAAGTGCATATTAGTCTGAAAGGGTTTGTTACCAGAAAATCTTAAAATTTTGCAAAAGAAACCCCAAAAAAATGCACTTTTTTCAAGATTTCTTGATTTTCCTTGGGAAGTAACTCTTGCAGCTTGGTAGGCAGCTGAATCTGACTAAGATACAAGTTTATGCCAATCTGCGAGGGTTTTTTCCCAGAAAATCTTAAAATCTTACAAAAACACCCCAACAAAATGCACTTTTTTCAAGATTTTTTGAGTTTCCTTGAGAAGTAGCTCTTGCAGCTTAGTGAGTAGGTGAATCTAACTGAGATACAAGTTCTTACCAATCTGCAATGGTTTGTTCTCAGAAAATCTTAAAATTTTGCAAAAAAACACCAAAAAAATGCACTTTTTCTATGAGTTTTTGAGACCTGCTAGGAAGTAACCTTTGCAAAGAGTTTCTTAAGTAGATATAACCAAGATCTGGCCACTGTGAAATTTTTGTGAAGATCCAATGGTTAGATCTAGAAATATCTAAGAAAACGTGCCAAAACATGCCAAAAAAACTGAGTTTTTTCAAGATCCTGACAAATCTGCCCATCAAGAACTCTTGCATAACTCACATTGTCTAGAAATGGTCCATATACAGCTATTGTAGGAAGGTTGAAGGTTAGATTCACTCAGATCTGAAGAAATCTCAACCAAAAAAAAAAAACCACAAAGAACCAAGAAAAGGGGCTAAAATCACACTATTAGCCAACTGAAACTGGTCAGATCTTGTCAAACCTAGGTTGCAGTCACAATATCCATCAAGATCCAACATCCGTGGACTGAACCAAGTGAATGAACCTCAGATCAAGTTGATTAGTACCAAGAAAAATCAGTTTCCACCACCATCCATACCAACCATTCATCACTCTTTTGTCCACACTCTTTTGTCCATATCCATATTCTCTTGACAATGTAACTTTCATTGCGGTTATCTGTTAAATCCATTTATGTTTCTGTTCACATCCACACAGATCCCTCTTTTCTTGATTCCTTTCTCCTCTTCTTTTTCTTCTTCCACTTCAAAAAAAAAAAAAAAGTTTTTACACTAGAGTCATTGAGCAAACCTTGAAGCAATTCACCAACCAGCTACTTTGCAACATTCTAGTGCTGAACTATGGAGACCGCCCTTGTAGGATTATCAAAATTAAAAAAGTTCCATGTTGAAACAATTCGAGACTACACCTATCGGATCTATCATCTAGTGAAGGATTGTGATCCCTCGATTCCCCAACAGATCATCATGGCAAAATACTATGCCGGACTGCCCAAAAGGATCAGATCTGGTATGGAAGAATTAGCATCCTATGCGTCGCTTGCACAACTTTGTAAAGATGCTGCCTTGATGGAAATCTCACTCGAGAAGAAGGATTTTCCCTATCCAGATGAGGAATCAGAGTACATTGCAGCATGTCAAGCTTCAAAAGAAGTTGTATGGATTAGGTTATTACTTCACGACTTACATCACACTCAGTTTAATGCTACCACCATTCTGTGTGACAACTTGAGCTGTATTTCACTATCACTGAATCCCAGATTTTATGGCAAATCCAAGCACATAGAAATCCAGTATCATTTCATTCGGGAGAAAGTTTTGTCAAGGCAAGTGATCTTTCAATACTGCTCCATAACAAAAATGATTGCAAACATCTTCACCAAAGTGCTTCCAAGGATCAAGCACCAGAAGTTCTTCAATATGCTAAACCTGACGAAGATACCAAGGCACTAACTGTGACCTTAAGGGGGACTGTTGGAAATTAAGCCCACAATTTTCTCCTTGGTGAATGACTAAATCTATTTCATGATTCTTCCTGCATGTTTATTGATCATTGATCTAGGGTCAGGTGAAACCAACTTTGGTTCTACGTCTGCTCATCTGATACTTGCAGGAATCACAAAACTTAGACAACCAAATTATTTGAAGAACATCTACAACGGGCATCCAATTGATCTCCAGCAAAGGATAACCAATCCTGTCATAATTTCAAGTTCAGATGTTAAGTTCAATTACTTAAAGTCATTGAAGACTTGGCCATTTTCAAGGACTTCCAAGAACTAGCATTTAGAACAAGTTGCTCCATCTGCTGTTTGTGTAGTTTTGTCATTTGTTCCAATAGCAATTCTATGGACAGAGTGAAAGCGTTTGATGATGATGACATGTGGCGTATCCTGGGTATGATGGGAAAATGTCTTACCACCTTATGGTCACACACTCGCTTCGCCGCATAACTCTCTCTCTCTCTCTCTCTCTCTCTCTCTCTCTCTCTCTCTCTACTCTCTCTCTATTCTCCCACCATTAACTCTACACCACTAACTAACATTTCACATGATTTTAGAGAGAATGTGAAGAGAAGAGTAGAAGAAATAGAGGGGAGAAGAGAGAAAGGGAGTGAAGGTGGAGGTCAGCTCAATTGCTCCTATGCTTGCTAATGAAAAAACAAACAAAGGTCGACAACGAGCAATGATCCAACAAGAATGGAACCCCATGCAAGGCAACAAAGTGAAGCTGCTTTGGAGATCATCCAAGTACCAGGTGTCCAATCAAGAATCCGCGCTTGTTAAAAGAACAAAATACAGAGCAACAGGCTTATCGACAACAAGATCCAGCGGTTCAACGGTCAGAAGTAGAATCAAGCCAACAAGGAGCTCACCAGAAGGATGGATGTCAGATTGATCCATCTAAATCACAACTTTCTTCAACAAGAAGTGGCAAGGTAGAAGTTTTGGTTATATCCTCTTGCATGTCACCGCATTCAATGGAGGACCATAACAGCCTACCAGTCTATTTTGTGGAAGATCCTAAGGGGAATTCGTTACCAGTGTATGCCTATCAACTTAGAGGTGATGGCATACTGCAATCAATTAGGTGCTACGGATGCGGAGGAAAACACCGCCGTGTTGAATGTCCACACCGAGGGGATCTGTCAACATTTGATCCCTCATGTTCACAATGCAGAGTTTATCATCCATGCCGAGATTGCCCGATGAGAAATTCACAAATAGCCAGGAGGCATTTGGCCTATGTAGACCGACATGCACCTGGGGTAACCCTTCCACCTCGAACGTACGACAAAAGAAAAATCTTAGTGCCACCGGGTTATGAAACGAGTGACGAAGAGGACGATATGGCAAAAGTCCCAAAGTACGCAAAGATACCCTCGGGCAAACAAGTAAAACCATCACAGAAGACAAAGATGGTAGAATCCATCACGCCAATGGTAACTGAGTGTGAAAAATTGTCAACTAGTAGTATTTTCCTAACTTGAGATTTTGTAGGCCTATGGCCAAATAAAAGTTAGAGATAGGTTCATACATGTATGTAGAGGCCCAAAGTATGTGTACACTACTTTTGAGGTCACATTAATTAGAGGAGGTCGAGTGTGGAGCTCTTCTATTGGCTCATAATTTGGTGCATTCCTATTTGACCAAATTTCTAGGTATATGGGTGAATCCTATTGGACCCCAAGTTTAGCCTATCATAAGACAAGTGGCCAAGAGGCACTATGGCTGCTATAAATAGCCATCTCCACGAGTATGTACACATCTCATTTTCATTCTATTGAATGAATGTTATGCTCTTTGAAGGTCCATCTTCTTCTCTCTCACTTTTTTGTTCATATCTTGCATTCTAGCCACTAGAATTGTGATTTCTTTGTTGCTATGGCTTCACACGTGTGAAATGCAGGTTGTACGCTCTGAAGTACGGACAGGGACAGCAAGTTTCTGTTTGTGGAAGCTTATGATCAGATTTTGATGTTTAGTTGATGTTTAGTATGCTTAACATCACAATTTCTATCATTTTTTCAATCTAGATGTGCATAACTTCCATGGCCAAGATCTTTATGAAACTTTAGCATCTTTTGGATCTGAGTTTTTCACATGGTATCAGAGCATTAGGCGGCCAAATGTGCAGGTTTTGCCAGATTTAGAAGAGATTTGTGGGCGAGTTTGCTTTTGTAGCATTCCAATCAAGTTTCTAGCTAAAAATCTTGTTGATTTATGTGTAGAAATTGGATCTTTGTGATCAAAACATCATTTGTATGCATTTCAATTGAAGTAGGGCGAATTCCCTCTGTACTTATCAGAATAAGGAGACAAAAATTGTTTTGGAAAGAGGGAGATGCAAGATCCAACAAGATCCTATTAGTTTTCCATTCTAGCATATAGTTTTTTGATTCAATTTCTTGCTTCTTCATGTCAAAAACTTCAAAATTGATGTAACCCTCTGATTTTCAGTTTGCTGAATGATTCAAGAGTGTATTTCAATCTTAGGAGTGAGGGAAAAGCAAGTATATTGAGGTTTGGTCTTGGTTTGATCAAGAAATCATAAAACTAGTGGCTAAAATTAAGGAAAAAGTGAGGAAAAGAGAGAAAAAGTAAGGTTTTAGGTTCCAAATCTTTGTGATTTCTTCTTGTGTTTCATTTGTTGATTCAAGAGAGTGCTTAGTGCATTGGAACAGGTCAAAGATCAGAGATCAATCATTGCAACATGGCTACAAATGGAGGCTACATGTTGGAAAGCAATGATAGGCTTACCTCCCTCAACTATTCTACTTGGAAAGTAAGGATGGAGTCTTTGCTTGAGATGAATGAGTTGATGGATATTGTTGTAGGTGTGGAGGAGAGACCTTTGGCACCTCAAGAACAATTGAGGTATGACAAGAGGGCAAAGAAAGCCCTTCACATGATCAAGATGAATGTGACAAATGAGCTTATCAAAGAGGTTGGTAAGTGCACATCATCTAGTGAAGCTTGGGAAGCCTTGAAGAAGGTTTATGAATCCAAGTCTACTTCTAGAGTGTTGACTTTAAGAAGGCAAATCTTTTCTTGTATGCAAAAGAAGAGTGAGAATGGACATGCTTTTGTTTTGAGAGTTAAAGCATTGAATGATGAGTTAGCATGCATTAATGATGGCATAAATAATGAGGAGCTTGTTCAAGTGATTCTCAATGGTTTGTTGGATGATCATGCTAATCTTGTTCAAAGTTATGCTATCCAAAAATGTTTACCAAGTGTTGGAGACTTGCAAGAGGTCTTGTTGGCTGAAGAATTCAGGTTGCAAGCAAGAGTGGGAGCATCTTCTACATCTCAAGGAGGAGAAGAGGAGGCAATGTTCTCTAAAGGCAAGTTCAAGGGCAAAGGTAAAAGCAATTGGTCTAAAGGGCAAGACCAAGGTGAGCACTCTACTTTTGGCAAAAAGAAGGATAGATCTAAGCTAAAATGTTTCTATTGTGGAGTCAAAGGGCATTTCGCTAGTGATTGTTTTAAGAAAAAGAGGGATCAAGGGGAAAAGCAAACCAATCTAACTATTGATGAGGGTGGGGATGAGCTTCTTTCAAATGATGCTTTTGTTATGTCATCTTGCTTGTTGGCTAATCATGGAGACATTGATCCTTGGTGGATTGATAGTGGAGCCACTTCTCATATGACATATCATAAAGAGTATTTTTCATCTTTAATGGCATTTGATGGTGATAGGAAGGTAATCTATACCGCAAATGATGGTGAGTGTGCAATCAAGGGGATTGGCACAATTCCTATTTCACTTTCTACAAATAGGAATATAGAATTGAAAGATGTTTTGCTCATTCCATCCATTACCAAGAACTTACTTAGTGTAAGCCAAATGCTTGACAAAGGATTCAAAGTTGAGTTTGATGGTGATGCTTGCTTGATCAAAAAGGGGTGTAGTATCATTGCAAAAGGGAAAAGGCAAGGGAAATTGTTCAAGCTTGATGCATGTGTTGTTGCTAACCAAGTTGGATGCATGGCAAATGAACAAATGTCAATTCAAGAGGTATGGCATAAAAGGATGGGACATCTCAACTACAAGGCCTTGGAGGTAATAGCCAAAAAGGAGGTAGTAAGGGGACTTCCCAAGTCTCTTACTTGCTTGAATCATGTTTGTGAAGAATGTGCTTTGTCTAAATCACATAGATTGCCATATACTAGATCTATATCTAGATCTAAGATGCCTTTTTCTCTCTTGCATTCGGATATTCATGGTGTTACTACAATTAGCAATGGAGGTGCTAAGATGTATGTAACTTTCATTGATGATTTTAGTAGATTTTGTTGGGTTTATCTACTAAAGAGCAAGGATGAGGTGTTTGATGTGTTTGTCAAGTTCAAAGTTGCTATTGAGACTCAATTTACAACCAAAATCAAATGCTTGAGGAGCGACAATGGTGGTGAATACATTTCTAACAAATTCAAAGCCTTTTGCGATGAGCATGGGATCAAGAGGGAGTACACATGTCCAAGAACACCACAACAAAATGGAGTGGCCGAGAGGAAGAATAGAACCTTGTGTGAGAGTGCAAAGGCAATGAGATTGAATGCTAATCTTCCTAAACCTTTTTGGAGTGATGCTTTGTTGTGTGCAAATTTCCTATGCAATAGATGGCCAAGTGTTGTATTGGAAGGAAAAACCCCTTTTGAAGCTTTGTTTGGTACGAAGCCTAATGTCAAGTTTCTAAGAACTTTTGGATGCATTTGCTACTTCAACATTACTCTTGATGATAGAACTAAGGAGGATCCATCTTCAAGAAAGGGCATTTTTGTTGGTTATAGTGAAGTAAGCAAAGCATATAGGATTTATGTTCCTTCAATCAAGAAAGTGTTCACAAGTAGGGATGTCATTTTTTATGAAGGTAACATTCCAAAAGTTGTTTCAAGTGATGATGGTGTTGTTGCAACTAATGTGCTTGATGACAATGGAGTTGATGACACATTGGATGTGGATGTTGAAGAAGCCTCTTCAAGTCAAATTCCAAGGAGAACTCCAAGGCATAAAGTGAAACCCTCAAGGCTCACTTATGATGGCAAAGGTAAGCAAGTGGTGGATGGATCCAACTATGCTTTCCTAACTTCTTTTGATGTACCTTCATGTGTAGATGAAGCAAGGCAAGAAGAGGAATGGATCCAAGCAATGGATCTTGAGTTTGAAGCACTTATGAAGAACAACACATGGAGATTGGTGGAGCTTCCAAAGGGCAAAAGTGCAATTGGATGCAAATGGATCTTCAAGGTAAAGACAAATCAAGATGGATCTATCAACAAGTTGAAGGCAAGGTTGGTGGCTAAAGGTTATGCTCAAGAGCATGGCATTGACTATGAGGAAACCTTTGCACCCGTGGCAAAGATGGTGAGCATAAGAGTAATCATTTCCCTTGCAACTCTTTATGGATGGGATCTTTGGCAATTAGACATTTCTAATGCTTTCTTGAATGGTGATCTTGAAGAGGAAGTCTACATGGAGCAACCCGAGAGCTATGTTTCTCATAGCAAGCCTAATCATGTGTGTTTTCTACAAAAAAGTTTGTATGGTCTTAAGCAAGCACCAAGGAGTTGGTATGCTAGGCTTAACTCTTTTCTACTTTCTCAAAACTTCACTATGAGTGAGTATGATCATTCACTTTACTTTAGAATTAGTGCTAATGATGTTACAATCCTTCTAATTTATGTGGATGACATTATTTTAAGTGGAGGGAACAAGGAAGATATAGAAGATATCAAGAAAGCACTAAAAAAGGAATTTGAAGTGCATGATCTTGGTCTTTTGAGCTATATCTTAGGAATAGAAGTAATTAGAACTTCTCAAATCACTTTTATTTCACAAGAGAAGTATGCTATTTCTATTCTCAATAGATTTCATATGGTAGATGCAAATCCTATTGATACACCTATGGAATCACATGTAAAGCTAACTATAAGAGGTAATGAAAGATCCTTCGAGGACATTACTCTCTATAGGAAGCTAATAGGTTCTCTTATATATCTAACCATCACAAGACCTGATTTATCTTATTGTGTTGGTAAATTAAGCCAATTCATGCAAGATCCTAGCATAGAACATTGGAAACTAGGAAAGAGGATCTTGAGATACATCTCGGGAACAAAAGATTTTGGCATTGTTTATAGAGGCTCATCACCTAACTTATTTGGTTTTTCAGATTCAGATTTTGCAGGAGACCTTATGGATAGAAAATCCATAAATGCACATGCTATTTTCATAGGTGATGGAGCTATCTCATGGATGTCGAAGAAACAAGCAACTATATCACTTTCTTCTAGTGAGGCCGAGTACAAAGCTTTGACATCATGCACAAAGGAGATGGTGTGGATCAAGAGGATGATTATGGAGCTTCATTTGCTGGATTTTTCAGAGAGTCCAATCATCTTTTGTGACAACCTTTCAGCCCAAAGTCTAGCAAGCAATCCGGTTTTCCATGCAAGGAGCAAACATATCGAGGTGGCTTACCATTTTGTGAGAGAACAAGTGTTGGCAAAAGAGATCAAGCTTGAACATGTCCCATCAAAGGAATGTGTGGCTGATATCTTTACCAAAGCATTGGGAAAGGACTTATTTTTCAAGCATAGAACAAGTCTTGGTGTACTTTCTAAATCTATGCTAAAACTAGTTGAAGAGGGAGTGTGAAAAATTGTCAACTAGTAGTATTTTCCTAACTTGAGATTTTGTAGGCCTATGGCCAAATAAAAGTTAGAGATAGGTTCATACATGTATGTAGAGGCCCAAAGTATGTGTACACTACTTTTGAGGTCACATTAATTAGAGGAGGTCGAGTGTGGAGCTCTTCTATTGGCTCATAATTTGGTGCATTCCTATTTGACCAAATTTCTAGGTATATGGGTGAATCCTATTGGACCCCAATTTTAGCCTATCATAAGACAAGTGGCCAAGAGGCACTATGGCTGCTATAAATAGCCATCTCCACGAGTATGTACACATCTCATTTTCATTCTATTGAATGAATGTTATGCTCTTTGAAGGTCCATCTTCTTCTCTCTCACTTTTTTGTTCATATCTTGCATTCTAGCCACTAGAATTGTGATTTCTTTGTTGCTATGGCTTCACACGTGTGAAATGCAGGTTGTAGGCTCTGAAGTACGGACAGGGACAGCAAGTTTCTGTTTGTGGAAGCTTATGATCAGATTTTGATGTTTAGTTGATGTTTAGTATGCTTAACATCACAATTTCTATCATTTTTTCAATCTAGATGTGCATAACTTCCATGGCCAAGATCTTTATGAAACTTTAGCATCTTTTGGATCTGAGTTTTTCACACTGAGGAAGTCAAGAAATTGGCATCCGACGAAGTCCAACGGATTTTACCAAGTCTCTTGGCACAATCACTACAAAGAATTCTTAGTGATGAATTACAAAGGGGACTAGCGTCAACAGAGCAACTTGAAGGCAATTCAACACAAGATCCAATGCCATCATGCAGCCTTCAACGAGAAAATGCAATGACCAAGGGAAGACTAAAGTTGATGATTGCCCCTCAACGAGCACCAAATCCAGGGAATTCAAGCCCAAATAGGCCTCCAGTACAGCAAGCACTAGTGCCTACAATGACAAAGCCTTGTGCTAAGTCTTTGATATTGACTGCTGAGGAAAGTTGTCAGGTTATGGCATACCACGAATACCTGGACAGACAAGAGAGTCAAGCAAGCATGTCATATCCACATTATGATTTGGGGGAGTCCATGACATTGGGACCAGTTGCGCCAATCTATGAGGATCCAGTTTTATCTTGGGATACTCTGATGGAATGCCTCAACTACCCAATTGTGGATGAACAAGGTTATCCGGAATGGCCACCAGACCCTTATGGGTAATATTGAAAATCTGGCAAGTCCAAGTTCTTGATGATCGTCATCATCTAATAAAGCCTCAGGTTTTACGTAAGCGAATTCTATCCATGCTTTTCCTGAAGCACCATGTTCCAACAATAAAAGAATCGACAACAACGCCCCTTCATGGCAATTGCAGCCTAGTGCCGAGGGACCGACACTACTTTGGGACGTGGACCCTGTTGTGGGTATTCTATGTATACAAATAAATAAGTGGGTCCCACCACTTAAAATACTGTTGGCCAAGCCTTGCCTAGTGGGCCCCGCCATAGTACAGTAGAATAATAAGTGCAAGGCACTGGCATCCTGTGTGTATAAGCCCAGCCACCAATGAGCACAAGTAGCAAGTTGTAATTCCTAAGAATAAGAGACTAGGGGCTTAAAATTCTAAAATGACATTAGAGGCCCTAAGTCAAGTTGCAAATAAAAAAGTTAAAAGGGCTTAACTTAAAACTCACATGAATCATGTGAGTGCCGTTGTGCTTTCTTAGCACCAATAGATTTAAAATGTGTTTATTTTAAAGGCTTGGATTAGAATCCTTGCCCCAATGAAGTGGCCAATGAGAGTAAAGGAGGCTCACCTCTAAAATCTATAAGAGAGAGTCATTTCCTTTGTATTGTATCATCTTCCATTCTCATTCTAATAAAACTCTCTTGGTTTCTCTCTCTCTCTCTCTCTCTCTCTCTCTCTCTCTCTCTCTCTCTCTCTCTCTCTCTCTCTCTCTCTCTCTCTCTCTCTCTCTCTCTCTCTCTCTCTCTCTCTCTCTCTCTCTCTCTCTCTCTCTCTCTCTCTCTCTCTCTCTCTCTCTCTCCCTACGTTGTAATAGAATAGCCTTGGGTAGGCGCTCAAGCCCCCAAAGCCTTTCTCAACCTAGGCGTTCTCTCTCTCCCTCTCTCCACTCTCTTTCTCCTCTCTCTCCTCTCCCTGTCTCTTCTTGCTATGCAGGTGAAGGCGAGGTTGCCGCTCCCAGCGACGGACCCCTATGCTACATCGATGACACAACAAACTACTGATAGTGCAGCCCAAGTAGCACAAATATTCTTGAAGAATGTCTTCAAGTTACACGGAATACCAAAAGAGATAGTGAGTGACAGAGATAGTAGATTTTTCCACTTTTTGGAAGGTCAAGTTGGGCACTAAATTGTGCTTACGTACATCATTTCATCCAGAAACTGATGGGCAAACAGAAAGGGTTAACAAGTGGTTGGAGTGTTATTTGCGACATTTTGTTTCGGATCATCAGACAAAGTGGGTCGATTGGTTGTATCTCGTTGAATTTTGTTATAATAGCACTCCACATGTGTCAATCAGTATGACGCCCTTCTTTGCATCATATGGCCATGAATCATTACAATCCATTAGTGCAAATTTGTCAGAGGTTGTAGTTTCGGTAGTTGTGGACCAGGTTCAGCACATGAATGATATTTTGTGGGCCAATCAAGAGCACATTAAAGCAGCTCAGATACGAATGAAGCAATATGCTGACCAAAAATGGACTTTCCATGATTTTGCTGAAGGGGATTATGTATATTTAAAGTTACAACCTTATAGATACACTAAGCTGAAGAAAACTCAAAGCGAAAAGTTGGCTCCCAGATTTTATGGACCCTTCAAAATTGTGAAGAAGCTTGGGGAGTTGAATTACAAACTGGATCTACCATCAGCAACCCGTGTGCATTGTGTATTCCATGTATCTCTTCTAAAGAGGAGTTTGGGAGAACACTTATCTGCAACTGTTACTCTACCACCGTTAGATCATGAGGGTCATATGGTTCTGGAACCAGCCAAAATCGTTGGATATGGGGACAAGGTATTGCGAAATGGGAAGTTAATCAAGGAATATCTAATTCATTGGAAGAATCTTCTTGATGAAGACAATTCTTGGGTCAACAGCTCCTTCATTCAAAAGTGGCCACAACTATTACCATGAAGTTGTTGGAAACGACATTCTCCATCGATACAATTTGAAATGTGTCCCTAGAGCTACTAGGCAGATGTCTTCATTTTTTAGGACAAAAATGTTTAAGTAAGGGGAGTGTCATGTACTTTTAGTACATCCATGCTTATCAATGCATTAGAATATCCATTGTAAGCTTTGTAGGCCCAAAAGGAGCTATTAGCCTTAAGAACAAGGCGGTTCCCTCTTTAGGCCCTTCAAAGTAATAAATAAAGATAATAGGCCACTAAGGGCCCAATGTAGGCTAAATAATGCTTAACAAGGGTCAACTATCCTTCAAGATAGTTATGTTTAGTTAAGCAAGAGCATTGATTATAACTAGGCAAGAGACATCATTTTGTGAATCTTTTGACTCATTTGCAAGTGAGAGCTTCCAGCATCCTTGTGAATGTGAGCCATAGGGATCTCCATTGCTAGGTCTCATGTGCCCTATCTCCATGAATCCATGCTCCATTTCCATTGATTGTACTCTTTCTTTCATTGCTAATGTGATTCCATTGTGATCTCATTGTTTCTAGTTTTCTAATGATATGCTATCTTGAATGCTTTGTACTTTTCTTGCTCTTAGCTTTACTTCCATTGTAATTGCTATTTGCATAAGATTTGGCACATGACACTCCTAGATCTAGCCCCCAAGCCATGCCATGTGATAGCAAGAGGAGACGAGCTCATTAGGTAACCTATACCAAAGTCGTCGACGGAATAATCACTACCTCAATATATAGAGAGTAGGATCATGTGCATGAGTCCATGCAATCCCCATGTAGGTCAACTATAAATAGGTCATAGCTCTTCGTGCATAACTCCTGCCTATATCAATCACACGTACATGCACTACTCCATATGTCTCAATTAGAGTGTCTAGGTCCTCTCAAGCTTATGAGTCACCAACAAGCCTCAATGTGGAATAAAATCTAGGCGTGACCAGTAAACTCGAACATTGGAGGGTCGATCTACCATATTAGGACTATTCCATTTCCTTAGCGGAATATGGCCGTAACATTCTTCCTCTCTTAAACAGGTTCTGTCCTCAGAATGGGAAAAAGAAAACATGAAATTATCCCTTACGCTTTCAAATCTTATCCATGAATCATTATTCTTAGTCTGATCTTTCCATCTGAATAAGTACTCAGATTCCAAAAGATACACTAAGCTATAAATCTTCCAAATGGATTGATCTACTCCAAAATAAAAATTCATCACCTTCATGTAATTTCAATTACATGAAACACTGGGTGATCTTACTTTATTTCAGAAAGCAAATCCAAAAACTGGAGAAATTCCATTTCAATATCTTGTAGAAAATAATGCTTCTTGGTACAAATATTCTTAGAATATCTAAATATTCTAAAATACCTCAATTCAGTCATCTAAAATCTCTAGGAGATCCGTCAAGTCTCAGACATTTATAACTCAAACCAGAGTACTACAGTTAATCTAATGAGTTAACAGCCCCATTTCTAGCATCATATGCAAGAAATCAGCAACTATCCATATCTTAATAGATTTATCTGTCTCCTATTAACCTGGAGATATAGATTGAACTTTGCACACAAGCACTTATAGACTACAATCTGTAAAGTAAGCAAATTCTTCATAAGTTAGCAATTACTTAATGAAAATGTCTGTGAGATCCACACAATCTCAAGTATGTGCTGGAGTAAAGAAATTTAGAATTCAACTAACAGATCTAAATCCTTAACTCACCCAATTGATCAAGAATTACTCATCCTCTTAAGAATTCTCACATTTTCTTAAAATCTTCAAATGACCTTTAAGCATCAATTTATGATCCGTTAATCATAAACATTTAGAATCTTATGATTTGTCAATCATAATTCTCAGGATTCTAAAACCATACTTAATCATTAAAAGATATTGGAGTATATGCACAACATACAACTCAAAAAATATATAAGAACTATTCTGAAATCTCTTCCACAAGGAAAATAACTAGATTCTAGGAATATTCCTCTAATCCGATTCTTAACCAGATTATAAGTTCCAAATTCTACAATCATCCAAGTAATTAAAGACCATTATAACATTCATCTTTAACAAAATAAACTTTATACAATCTCTTAGAACAACATCTAGAGATTACAAAGTTCTGCTAAATTTCCAAAATTCAATTTACCATTCTTGGAACCATTAGGATCCAGTATCCAATTGAGCTCATAGGGATACAATCACTAATGTGTTAAGTATATTCCTCCACTAGAAAATACTCATCCAAGATTTCAGTATCCTATGCACACAATTTTGTAATGAATCCAAATGACTCATAAATTATGTGTCTTACAGGCAATACACACAAAACAAACAGTTTCTAATGAATTCTCTTCACACTGTTCATTTCACCAATTAACTTCCACAGGAGTAAATCAACTACTCAAGTTAATTGCTCATGATTTAGAAATCTTAAATGTCTAGGTGCAGCTCTTAATTGTACATGTACAACACCACATTTAGATCCATAACCAAATCATTTATAAGTTAACCCATAGATCTTATCAGAACAGATCCGTCAACTCTGCAAGTAATTGTCAAACACAATACTTGATCATATGTCTATGTAACAACTAGGTTAAGTGCACCAAATAACCTCAGTAACCAGGAATACATAGTAGATCCAAACAAGATTACTCGTGCACATATGAGAATAATCTCACTATGACCCAGTACATAAACACATATGTCCTTACCTGGCAGATTCCTCCAAAATCCGCATATGTTACTCACATATCTCATTCAAAATTTTGTAAGTCAGCTACAAAAGTTTCTATTTCTCTTGAGGAAATAACATATCTGGAAAATATCTGAAGTGAATAATTTCACATCACGAGTTTTCCAACCATCATACTTTTACCAACAAAATTCCTTCAAACAATCAAACTACTCCAGATCTTAGTGCACAAACTAAGATTAGGTTGACTTATACATACATCTTTGGACAAAATGTTCAAATTAAAGCTTTATTCCATTGATCCAATCCATAACTAAATGGTCTTGGTAGCCAATCAATGAATCTTAATTTAATCTTTACCAACATTTCCCATATTCATGAATATCACACAGCTCCTTATCCCCAAAACTCCTCTAGTTCCAGATTATTCAAAACAATCACTAGAGATTTCCTCTATTCCCACTGGATAGTTCCACGATTGCACACAAACTGGATTCCACCAAAGAAATCTATGCAACTGGTTGATCCCATGAAAGTCTTATTCCTATCATTTTCTTTTCCCCCTTTTAAAAGAAATTCCATTATTTAGATTAAAAAGTTCTCAAGAGACAACGTATAAGAGATCAAAGATTCAAAAAAGTCAGTAATGAGTATCCAATACTATTACAAACTAGACTTTTTCCTTAAAATCATAAAATATCTTATCCTGAGTGATAGAAATATTACTCTTAATAATCAACTATCAAATAGAGATAATCAATTTGGCTTAGGAAGTCTAAATTCCTCTTAATCAATTAAAACATCAATTGATGCTGAGCTATATTCACAACTGAAATGGAAGTATGAATTCATATAACTTTAAAATTCCTTAGGGACCTAATTCCACACTAAAAGAAATTATATGAATCTCAATCCAATTGCCTTGCATTTAAGAAATTTCCAAAAAGTAGAGGTTTAATTTAAAAGAGAAATAGCTTTTAAGGGTTTGTGATTTGGAATTTATGAAATACCATTGAGGGATCCGGATCTATATCTCATAACCTCTCCAAATACCCTAAACACTGAAAACTCCTTAGACACAAGTAAATGCTAGGCTGCTTCCTTTTTAACGACACTAGCTTAAGTATTACCTCGTTAAAGTTGTCAGATCCTAATGGGAAATCCATAAAATTTGGATCCAAATAGTCCTGTACGATATTCGATACATAAAAATTTGTCAAATATAGAACTACCTCCAAATAATATGACTTTTAATCCATTTATTCACTTTAACAAGTATGAAAAGTTTTTACACTTGGTATGTGTGGTTGGAACCTAGGATCTCCCCCATTTTGGTGGGGTGCTCTACCACTGAGCTACCCGTCCATTTGTGTTCGTAGAGTGTTGTGCAAGGGCTATAGCCTTAACACTTTCCAACACTCTCCCTCAAGGCATAGCCCTTTTTAGCTACCGCCCACAACCATGGCTTTGATACCATGTAAAAAGTTTTTACACTTGGTGTGTGTGGTCGGGACCTCCCCCATTCTGGTGGGGTGCTCTACCACTGAGCTACCCGTCCATTTGTGTTCCTAGAGTGTTGTGCAAGGGCTATAGCCTTGACACTTTCTAATGACAAGTTTTCAAAGGCTTTAATTTTCTCAATCCTAAAGATCAAAATCTTTTAGGATAACCTATTGGTGCAACACCGAAGTTGATAAGGAAGAACCATAAAAAATACCATTTAACTCAATTTACTGGGAGTAATCTTACTCCAAAGTTAAATCGGTAAAAAGTATAGTACTAGGGTCCCCAAAATCTCCATTAACTGGATACATGCCTGGAGAACCAAACCACTACCATTATTTTATCAAGATCAGTTAAATAAAATTTTGACCAATTATTACAGCTTGACACAAAAACAACAGTAATAAGTTTTCAAAAAACTAGGCTTACAGGTGACTGTCAAGTTGATAAGGCCTCAAGCATGCATATTGCCCATGGAGAAGAAAAAAGTAAATTCCTCTTGCCAAGACCGGGAAGCTACTTTCAAAACGACAAGGTTACAGCATTGACTACCGAGCACCAAGAAACCAAAGTTCCTCTAACTGGGTGCTTGTAACTAAAATTTTTGAATTGATTCCGAAACAAATTTGAAGCCGAAAATCAGCACTTGTCAAGCCTTAATAAAAACCTCTGTCAACCGGCATGCAAAGCATCGATTGGACATTCATGCAATTTCTCAAACTGTTGTCCTATCGGTAACACGCACCAAATCAATAATAAGCACCAAAAAAGTCATGCACAAGGCAAAAACACAAACCCCCAAAATGTCACACATGCCTTCATTCCAAAAAAAACCCTAAGATTTATTTTTGAAATAAGAAGAAAGGCAGCTCCTGCCATAGTCGCACTATAGCCGCCATCAAAGAGGGAAAGGAGACACCACAAAGCCAGAAAGAACAAGGGAAAGAGAGAGCATCGAGGCACTACTACCCACCAATTGATCACCAGATGCAATCCGACCTCCCTCTAAGAAAGAAGAGGTGGAAAGCGCACCATAATCAGCCGAAAAAATGCACTAAAACAGCTCTACATCTCGGTTTTATCCTGTTCTCCATTCAACGACTTTCATGCAAAACAAATTGCAAACAGCCCACTCTGCACCAGCTGCCAACAAGCCTACAAAGAATGAATTTGCAGGATCATCCCCATAGCATTCCAGCTGCAGCCTCCAAGCAGAAAGAATCGGTCACAAAAACGCCTAGCTACCTCAGCGCTCAAGCATCACCTGCTGTGAGAAACGTCCGACAGCTTGGTGGAAGGATGAAGGAACTGATAGTTCTTCAGTTGCAGTCTTAGACTCTTGTAATGTCGAGCTTCGACCACCACTCATTGGGTGAAGAGCTCATTTTATTTTGCAGATTTACGGTTGTCTTCATCTTTCTTTTTCTGCAGCTCTTTCTTTCGATCCATTACTTTAGGATCTCTTCGGGCTTCATAGGAGGGGATTCAGCTATCATTGCTCCAGAGAGTTTCTTTTTATCAAGATCAATCTGACTCATTTGTTGCTTAAGTTTCGTCCTTTCCTCCTCAGCTTCTTGGATCTTTCTCTTTATTTCTTCTAGCTGCTTTGCCTACTACTTAGGTCTTCTTTTCTGGCTGACCAACCAGTGTAGGTAGTAGTTGGTCTTCGTAAGACATTTGCAATAATCTATCAGCTACTTCGGTAAGACTATAAAAAACTGGAGATTTCTTAGAAGAACAGTGAATTGATGATAAACAAATAGATGGAAGGAAGGATGGTGGTGGTGGTGACAATGGTAGATGGTGTGGGCGATAGGCATGAGAATGGGTGCAGAAGTATGGCAAGAGGCTGGTTGAAGAAGGAGATTGGTCGACTAAAAACCAAATGATGAGCATCTGTTCGGAGGGCTATTCTTGTACTTGACTTTTGAGGTGTTTGAATATCTCGATATAGTCTCGTACCCGTTCATCTTTTGCCATCTTGATGTTACTCAGTTTGACAAAAGGACTCTCTATCAAACGAAATGGTTTAAAACACTCGATAAAGGACTCTTTCAGATTAGACCAATCCAATTTATCTTCACGATCGAGGTTAAAAAACCAGTCACGTTCTTTAGCGATCATGGTCATGAAAAATAGTTGGACCATAGCGTCGGAGGATGTTTCGCCGTACACGTCGCACGCATTCTCAAAGATTTGCAAGAATCTTTGAGGGTCTACCGTCAAACTTTGGTAGATCCAACTTGGGTGTTCGTCTCTCAATATGAGCTCCGTGAGTGGTAGAAGCTCCATTCATGTGTGTTCTGGCGTGTGATGCTTCAACACCATGAACATGGGCTTGTGCTCGTGAAGACTCGGCTCTATTAGGCTCTTGTTCTGCGAATGGGTTTGTGGATGGTTCGTGTATTTGGGATCACATTTGGTAGAACCTATGATGTCTAATTTGTTCAGCTGTAGGGGACCTTATTTCGTATGGATAAGCTTATGGGATTTCAGGATCAGTATGTTGGTCCATGGTGTATTGTCGTGTATTTGTGGGTGTTGTATGGGTTTCTGTTGTTTTTTATTTTTGGTTTTTTTTCTTGGCTGTGCTTTAAGGCTTCGTCAATATGGTGGGTCGGTCGAAATTTGAATCAGAGGTTGGAAAAATGGCGGTATCGAAAAATTGATGGATCGAAAAATGGATGACTCAAAAAATCGGTGCGCGAAAAACTGATAACTCAAAAATTGGTGACTCAAAAAATGTATGACTCGAAAAACTGGTGACTCGAAAAATTTGATGACTCGAAAAACTAGTGACTTGAAAAAAAGAGTGGCTCAAAAAAACTATGACTCAAAAAAAAGTATAACTCAAAAAAACTGTGACTCAAAAAGCTATGACTCGAAAAAAATTGAGGACTCGAAAACTATGAATTGAAAAATTTGATGACTCGAAAATTATGACTCAAAAAACTTGATGGATTGAAAATCGTGGATCGAAAATTTTGGATGACTTGAAAAAAATGTAGTATCTAAAAATGGATGACTCAAAAACTGGATGGGCGAATAATGGATGTTCGAAAAAGAATGGATGTTCGAGAAATGGAGTCAGGTCGGAAAATGGAAGTGGAATTAGAAAGAATAAAAAAAAATGTAGACTGGGCCGACAAATTTGTGAAGGGTTGAAAAATTGATGGCATCGAAAATTTTGATGAAGTATCGAAAAAATAATCAAAGCTCAAAAAAGTGAAGGCTCAAAAAATTAATGAGGCATCTAGAAAGTAATGAAGTATCGAAAAAATTAGCGAGGTATCGAAAAAATGTGGCATCGAAAAATGCTTTTTTGACGCAATCGAGATTCCAAATTGGCGGACCCGGTCGAGATTTTAAGTGGCAGGACCCGATTGAGTTTTGAGTGATTTGAGGCATGGTCAATATGTGAGCAACTTAGAGGCTCGGTCGAGTTACTAAGTGCAGGACCCGGTCGAGTTTTCTATGTGCCATCCTCGGTCGAGATGGCTACGTGCCGGCGCGGTCGAAATGGCTACGTAGGCGCAGTCGAGATTTGAAACACAGACCCGGTCGAGATTTTAAACACAGACCGAGTCGAGATTTGAAACACAGACCCGGTCGAGATTTTAAACACAGACCGAGTCGAGATTTGAAAGCCTTCTGGCTCGGTTGAGATCTAAAGGAGAGGCGCGGGCGAGATTGAGTGAAGAGACGCAGGCGAGATGGTGAAGGAGAGGCTCGGGCAAATGCATATGTAGGAAGAGTCGGGCAAATGCGGATGCAGGGAGACTCGGACAAGTACGAAGAGGATAGGACTCAGTGAAAAGAGGGATGCAGGGACTCAGTGGAAGAAGATGAAGACAACGTCCAGATAGGAGGTGGATTAAGCTCTGGTTGAAGCTTTGTCAGGGAGGAAGGAAGGTGTATGCTATTCGGTCAGGTGTGTGGAGAATGCAGGTCTGGGGATGAAAGTGTCATGGTTGCGCAGTCGGTTCAGTCAACGAGGAATGGAGGGAGTGTGTAGGTCTGTCAGGTCTGAATCATGTGTTGCATATGGATGTCGACCAGAGAGGTAAACACACAATCGTAGAGGTGTGAGGAGACTGTTCAAGAACTTTCTGGTGATGAGACTGTTCAAGAACTTTCAGGCAATAAGCTTCAGACTGCAGATGATGGTAGATCTAGATATGTAGAATGTGTTTGATTGATCGGATTGAGAACCACGTTGATGTTTACAGATTCCTCTGCTTAGGAGGATCTGTTTACTAGTTCTTTGCTTCTTCTTAGTTTCAGAACTGTTTCTGCCTGTCACCAGGCACATTTAGGCATTTTCTTGAAAGTTAACATTCTTATTCAAGGCCCAAATCAGGCAGAAAGAGACTGGTATCGATGTAGTATGTTTGTCCTGCCTGTCAGAGAACAACCCAGGGTCGTTCACTCTTGAAAGCACTCACACTCAATCAGAAATGCAAGCCATGAATTCATTTACAGATCAGCATGCAGCTCAAATGAACGTTCAATAGTTCCTATAGCTACCTACCCTAAAAACGACCAGGGAACAGCTATTGAAACTCCAATTAATCTACAACATTAATAGAAAGCAAAACAAAAAGCTAATCTATAGCATTTTAGAAGTCCAAGAATCAAGACACCAACCAGTCTTTTGATTATTGGACATCCCAAGAACATCAAGAACTAGAATGTCAAGAATCTGCAAGATTTACACCACATTTCTAGCCTCTATAGTTTACATGAATGCTGATTCCTACATTAATCCACAAGCAAGAAAGAAAATCTATTCCACTCTAGGATAGCAAGAAAACTATTCCACTCTACTATCCACAACCACACACAAAGGAGGGAAGGGCAAGATCATGAATGCATCACTCAAGAAACAAGCGTGATCAAGGAACTCAACGGATGCACCAAACTCGTGGGGGCTCTTCTCATTTCAGCATGGAGTAGACACAATACACAAAAAGCTCCTCTTCTCAAATAAGGAGTCTCTTAAATAAGAAAGCTCCTTAGGTGGCATCCTAGTGGCATCTCCACATTACACAAATTACAAAATGCTCTCCACTAGAGGTCACCATCAATAGATGGCTCACTGTACTTTCCTTAAGAGGAGTCTACTTGCATTTTTTACTTTGCCTAGAAATACTAGTTCCTACATGGTCATTCCATCTTCCGGGATTCACCATGAGGCTTACACAATTCTTGCTTGTCATTACTAAATAGTATTCCTCGGCTCTCAGTCTTGTCTTCTCAAAGACCTCCTCGGTCTAAGGTGAGAGGTGCTCTTGGGTAGCTCTGGCCGAGTATCTTGGGGATTCGTCAGAATCAGCCAACAATTTGCAGAACCAATTCATGCAAATCAATCCCTAAGAGTCAGACTTCAAGCAACAACTTGCTGTCAAGCGACCTTTGGCAGTTCTTCAAACATAAAATAGTTTTAAGAACCATTTGTTTTGCTTTAACGACTTTTGTAGGATTAAAATCCTTCCTAAGGAAGTGAATGCTCACACAGTTAGCTTAGATATCAATTTTGCAATAAATTAGTTTGACAGCCATCCATCAATGTCTTTTCTCATGCAGCTCTGTAAGAGAATTTTGGGCTAAATCCCTTCCTCCACAACATGTAGACCATAGAATCATGTAGTAACAATTTAGTTGTTCATATTATCTTGATGAATTGACTTAAATCAATCTATCAATGAAACCAATTAACAAGACATGATTCAACACATTATGGACTAAAACTTGCAATCAAACTTAATCCAAATAGATTCTAGCAAAAAGACAAGCATCCAAATATGGCTTAGCAGTTCATTCTACCCGAATTGAAAGCTTCCTCAAAGAATAGAAATTATGAATGAAGTCACAAAAATTCTCAGTATCAAAAATCCAAAATCAGCCTTGTAGGAGAGCACTCTATCACAATTTTGGAGAGCATGCAACAACTAGAATTTTGTGAATCCACTTTCATTATTCCACGTGAGAAATCAGCACTCTAATCCGGGATGCAACTCCAAGTGCTTTACTTCCAATCCATGTAGAACTTGTCTCTATCCCATCCAAAACCGCATCTTAGCCGGGCTTTGATACCAATGTAATAACCACTAGGGAAAACCACTCCTAAGATGAGGATAGGAAAACACAAGAGAGACTGTGGAGCAAAACCACCCAACCAATCCTAGATCCCTCCTGGATCTAGCCCCCAAGCCATGCCATGTGATAGCAAGAGAAGA
Source organism: Diphasiastrum complanatum (assembly GCA_029204225.1). NCBI lineage: Eukaryota > Viridiplantae > Streptophyta > Lycopodiopsida > Lycopodiales > Lycopodiaceae > Diphasiastrum > Diphasiastrum complanatum. The sequence goes on along the minus strand of MU832121.1, from coordinate 36,718 downwards.
AGAGCTCATCAGGTAACCTATACCAACGTCGTCGACGGAATAATCACTACCTCAATATATAGAGAGTAAGATCCTGTGCATGAGTCCATGCAATCCCCATGCAGGTCAACTATAAATAGGTCACAGCTCTTCATGCATAACTCCTGCCTATATCAATCACACGTACATGCACTACTCCATATGTCTCAATTAGAGTGTCTGGGTCCTCTCAAGCTTATTAGTCACCAACAGGCCTCGACGTGGAATAATGTGAATTCGAGGGTGAAAGGCCTATCCTAAGTTCTTAAAGGCCAAAAGAACTAATTGGCTTTTCATTTACATAAGCTAGTATCAAATCAACTTAATGAAAATCAACTAAGATTTTAAATCAAAACTTGAAAAACAACTGCATCACATAGATTCATTCACACAATAGCGGAAGCACTAAGGGGTCAAGATGGGGACCCCCCCCCCGAAAGATTCTTTTCTTATCATTATGCAAATCCAATTGGCCAATGCCAATTACATATACAATGGATTCCAATAGGGTCTCAGATGTAGGAACATCAACTTTCATAAACTTAGTTCATATTCAATAATCTTAATTCCATATCTAGCTTAACAAAAGCATAGACATCTCTTCATCAGTCTCAATCTTTCCGACATGCAATCATGCTGGATCTTAGATTCTTGTCATGTGATCACAATGGATCTTAGATTCACTACATGCAATCATAAGGGTTCATAGATTCTTGACATGCAATTGTCATGAAGTGACATGCATGGCCTTTCAAGAATGCATGGAGTGACATGCAAGTTTCATAACTGACATGCAAGCTTTGAAACTGACATGCGAGCTCTAGATCTGACATGGAAACTCTAGATCTGGCATGCATGGGCAATAGACCACTGGTGCTAAGACATGCAAGCTCTAGATCTGACATGCAAAGACAATAGGCCACTGATGCTATGACATGCATGCTCTACAACTGACATGCATAGACAATTGGACACCGATACTATGACATGCAAAAGTACTGATCAGCCATTCTGACATATGGGTAACAGTTTCAAGAGCATACCATAGTTTCGAGAGAAGCTGAAAGTGAGAGAGGGAGAGGGAGAGAGAATGTCTGTTTGTGTGGTGATCTGAGAGTGAGATAGAAATCCGAGGGTTTGAGCTCCAAATAATCCTATAATCACAAAAATGACATAGTCTCCTTGAGGTGATGCCTCAATCCCCTTCTCCAAAGCACCTGTACACAACAAGAAACAAAATGGCATAGTTTGGATGCATCAACCTTCCATCCTCCTAGTGGCGCATTTCCACTTATATAAAGAGTGGAGAGGCCTTCCAAAGTGAGTGAGGTGTCAAGTTCAAGTGTATGAGGTGTGAGGGAGACTCCAATTGGACTTAGGGAGAAGTGGAGTGCATGGATGAGGTGTTTTAGTTAGGGAGGGTGAATGGGTGATGTGTACTAGCTTGGGAGAATTATTTTGGTGATTTGGCCATGAAGTGAGAGTGTAGGAGGGCGCCCCATTCTAGGTGTCAAATTGCCTAGAATGCATGAGAAAAAGTAGGTGGGAGGCAGGTGGTACAAGGTTTCAACTTGACTTTTAATTACATACAGTTTTACATGGTTACAACTTGGGAATTCACCCAAGTGCAATCTTGCTATGGAAGAGCCAAGGTATATGTCCATCTTGTTTTTGCATAATGTCCATCAATTCCTAGGCCTTTTATGGTGGAACAAGTCATTAGGGTGATCAGACCCTAAGCCTTGTCCAGTTCTTTATAGACTCTTCTGAGCCTTCATTATAGACTTTGTCAAAAGCCTTCGTGTATATTGTCTTTAAGCTTAGAAAGCTTCTTGATTCGATTCTTGTTCTTCTTGGCACTTTCTCGAGTACCTGCACATACCCTCAAAAAGAGATCAATCCTTAAGCCCAGAGGGCTTCTTATTATTGTTCAGATTCATCAGGTACGTTCATGTGTACCTGCACATCCCTTCAAAGAAAGGTTAGTGATCATAATATCATCAAACATGGTTCATAGAAGATTCTTAGTTCTATAGGTGTCAATGCTTGTTACTCAATTAATTAAAGAAATAAATTCATACAATATTCTAAAAGAATACTGATCATTGATAATTCTATATCATCAAAGTCTATCTGGGTTGGAAGTTGGGAAAGTCTTTATTTCTTAGGAGCAACTTGACTCTACAAATTACAAATAAAATCTAGGCGTGACCAATAAACTTGAACACTGGAGGGCCGGTCTACCATATTAGGACTATTTTATGTCCTTAGCGAAATATGGTCGTAACACAAAATGTACTAAAACGCGATATTGGTCAATATTGTTGAGTTATTTAAAGCTCGTAAGCTTGGCATTAATTGAATTATGAGCAGCCATAGGGAGCATGAAATTGAAGTTATTTGAATGCACTAAATACAAGATTACTCTAAGTTGATCAATCAATTAGCAATCTCGATCTAATCATATATTTGTAGCCTTTGGTTAAATCAGCTATGCATTATGTGCTGATTGCAATATATAGAGGGCCAAAAAAGACAAAGTGTCAGTGCCAATGTTATAAGGATGATGTAAAATAACTTAATAGCATAGATAAATTCCATGATCAAAAAATTCATTAATGTTCACATAGTTTAAATTTTTGATATCAATTCAAACATTAGTCTTGGAAATTGTTCTATCATTAATTACAATTGGATGTACAAGATGAAAACTGTTGGTTGATAGCAATCAAAATGTGTATGTAGAGATGTGTTGCGCTCACACATGTAAAAAAAAAAATGCAATAATTAATGTATGATATCGTTTATAATGATTCAAACGAAGGAAAAAAAATGAAAATATTTAAAAACACTTGCTTTGAAAACAAAATTTGACCCAAACGTTATGATCATGCCAAAGATCAATCAATTCTACAAAAAAATTGCTGCACCAAAACAACTGATTTTTAATCCAATTAAATATCATCATAAGATTCAAACTCATCGGCCAATATATCTTGCAACTCATCTCCACTTAGATGGACTCCATCATCACTAAAATATTCAGCCCCAACTACTTCATTGTCTTTACTAAAATAATCACTATTATCTTTTTCATTTGCAACGTCCTCCAATTCATTTGTAGAATCTTCAATATCTAACATGTTTAAAGATATAATTTCTATATTCTCGTTAGATGCTAAGTTGAAGGAGTTCAAATCCTCAACATATGCATTTTCAAATATGTGCCTTGAACGTGGCTTAATTTGAAAAACATACAACTTTCTTGGTGAAAAAATGCCATAACACCACAATCATATGTGCGTCGTTTCACATCGATTCGTTTAACACGATGATGGCAACCATATGCCACATAACGCTATATGTTCAATACTATCATATAACATTTACCACAAATCATACAATAAACAATCATGCTAAAAGTCAATCACATCCTCTAGCAAATTTCCATTCCATGTCAGATATGATTTGTCCCTTGGATTTTGTATTTTTTAGTGTGTCATGCATCTACTCTGTGGTGCATTGATTAGGTAATGGTTCAATGTCACGAGAAGTTGAAAATTGGCCTCTACATTGCCAATTACTACGCTGCCTTTTAATAGTCATTGCTCTTTGTTTCTTCTCTAGCTCGTATATTTCCAACCATTTATCCATTACTCCAAAATTATAGAGCATAAAAGTAGAGATCTTATCTTGTAAAGAATGTGTCAATTTCTTTAGACTTCCCATACCTTGAGCTTTTTCACCTATGACCTCATCTCTTTTCACATCATCCCATAATCTTGGAGACAATGGATCAATCTGAAACAAAACTTCAAAAATTTAAAAGAGGGATTCTTGTGCTAACCAACCCTCTGACATGCTTCCCTCGGGCCTTGCTTTTTGATGCACAAAGTCTTTCAAGACTTTTATAGACCTTTTCAAAAAAAACATCCACCTACAAAAAATTAAAAAACATGAGAACGTCAGTCAATTTGGTAAGCTCAATTAAAGCCATGATTTTTTATATCTATACTTGGAGTGCACTGGGCCAGCAATACTAACTTCTTGATGTCTAAAATAGAAGTCGAAAAATCCCTCTCAAACATACATACAGCCTCCACCATGTCTTCATGTTTTTTTTGTATGTCCACCTCGTGAATCTCCTTGTTGCATATTTATCTACATCATGTATACAATTGTCATTTGGTGTTATTGCAAATGAATCCATGTAAAAACAAACAAATAACATAAAGATGTATAAGTACCTCACAACAGCTGCTAGTTTGTGAATGTCTCACGAAGATGTTCTGTTAGACAACCACGAATGCACATTGGAAATATATATTCAAGCATTTTTAACCAGTCATGAGATTTTGGACCATGAAGCTTTCCATCTACTGTGAATGATGTTTGCAATGAATGAGCAAAATTCGTTGGTGTTCTCATATCAGAAAAAACTGATCGTACATATTTCTACTCTTCTTTGCTAAGAATCCAACTTGCTCCTGGAATACTATGGGTATTATTTCCATTTGCACCCAACTTTGGCCAATACTCTTTTTTTGTTTTTCATAGTTGTAAGTCCTCTTGAGCATGCATACTATCTTTATCACCCGCCATGTGTTTCCATATTTGATTCGGCCACATTTTTAAATATGTGCATAGGATCAAGCAAATGCTTGATCAACAGATTATTCCAATATGGTAAACCAGAAGAATAGATAGTCTTTTCATACCATTTATTGGCTTAGTCTCGGATTCAATCCAAAGTTTGTGCCAATCTACCACTGACATTTTTGTTGGAGGATTTTTTGTCTCTTGTCTCCCCCCACATCCTCTTTTTTGTGTATTCCTGAATGGATGATCTTTAGGCAAATATTTTTGATGATTTTCATATATAACTTTTTTCAAATGGCATGAGTGTCGACTATCAAGATTTGGTCCACAAATGAGACACACATGATATCTTGAAGTTGTAAAGCCTAATAATTTCAAACAAATAAACATAAGCATGTTCCACAGTACAATAACATGAAATTATCAACAAATAGACATGTTTGGAATGAAATTACTTGAACAATCACCCAATCCTAGATAGTCATGCATTGTCCACATTAAAATGGCACACATCGTAAAATTCTTTTCTTGGGGCGGACATGAGATGTCGTAGCATTGGACCCCTTTCCAAAGTAGTTCTAATTCCTCAATTAAGGGTGAAAGGTAAACATCCATATTTTTCACTTTATGTTTTTCAGGAATAAGAAGTGCTAACTGTCGGAAATAGGTGAGTAATGGAATAGCAAAAACTTCCGACTTCCAATGCATGACTACGCCTATAAAAAATTGAACAAAGCAGTAGTGATAGGAATCACGTCCAATCTTTAGCAACAAACTTTCACTAGATACTAAGTGATTACGTAGCCAAACATAAAGTATTGAATTCTCAAACAATTTTTACCAGTTACAAAAGCAGTACAGAGATGCATGCATTCTGACATAAATTGAACGCAATAAGAAAATATTATTGATTCAGAAAAACAAGATCAGATGCTAATGAGTTCAAAACAATAGCGGATAGAAACTGCGTACTCTTAAGCTATCTCTGAGTTATTGAGAATAAGTCCGAAATAAACGACTCTGTTGATAAGCAGTAGCGCAATAGCAACTCTAAAATAAATCTGTAAAAGACTGAACTAGAATGCTCACTACAGTTCAAGCTTGAAAGCTTGATAGAGATCTAACTACAATACTTTCTGGATGTGAACGATCTGCTTGATAAGAGCGTAGGAAGCATCATGTAATAACACTCAACTCCTTCACAATTCACAATATATTGATGTCGTACTATACCAACAAGGTTAATATAGATTTTGTAGTAAATAATGTCGAACCCACAGAGGATAGTGTTAGAAAGTTATGTATTTGGTACAATTTATGATTTATTTCGAGTGAAGTAGCTTCGGGCGTTATTCTGGTTGTCAACAGACATTAGAAAGTTACCAATATTACTTGTGTTGGAGGTGTGTGGTGTTAATAATTCCAGAACAGCAGTCTTGCCTCTACCAAATCGAATGAAATGCATTCTACAGGTGAGATGTTATGCATTAGAGATTTCTAGTAGACTCAGGATCACTCACACTCAACAGTGCGGAGAACAGAGATAAGAGAGAATAAACCTCCACACTCTATTCATTTCTTCAATCTCTCACAAATACATAAACTCTTTCTCTCTCGATGACCAAGACTGAAGCGTGTGATCAATATATGTTCTACGAAGCGAACAAACACACCTCTAAAACTACAGGTGCGTCGCTCTCATGAAAAGGTCTAGTTAACAATTAGGTTGAATGTACGTTCAATTATACCATAAGAAGTATATTTAAGAGTTAAAATTACTCTAGTTTAACATGTTGATTCATATTTAGTCATTTCGCGTAGATGACCTAGTAAAGACTTATCCAAGGTAGTGTTTCGCTTTTAGAGGTCTTGCCCTTAAATACAAGGCAAGTCTTTAGAAGATATATTCTCGAAAAATGACTTAGGCCTCTTCATGGTTTATATTTATCTAGCTCATATCTTTATTTTTTAGTATATCATGCCATACTTAGATTGATATTCAATATTTAACAATTTCGTGGCATCACATATCCCTTTCCTCAAATGTGAAACGTCCACGTGAACATATAATCTTTATTTTGAGGATCACTCGCGAATCATTCTGTTCTTCAGATATTCGTTAAGGTGAAAAGATATTTCTTCATATGTTTTTTCCTTTAAATATTTCTTCTGCTTTAGAGACATATGACTTTGCTACTTCTTGAATTGAATAGGTTGATTGGAGTTGATCGTTAAATTATTGATGAGAATAGGAATCAAACTTCAAAACATCTTCAAAACTTCAAAGATTCAGCTTTTAAAATCACATAGAAACATCACCATTACATAGGCAAGAATGAATATTCATGATTGATTCAATTCTTCATGTAATCGTTGGGCTAACTCCAAGTTTCGTTGAGCCTCATACAACATCAAGGTTTCCTTTGATTTCGTATAACGGCCAACTGGTAGGTTGTCGAATCCTTTAACCTTAACCTAAGTTAACTTTCCATCTTCATCTGAATCACTACGAAGTGTGATTTCCTTACAAAAGTGAGCTGAAAATCTTATAAAAGAACTTTTAACATAAAGATTCTGGATGAAAAACAAAGTCTTTGTTGCAAAAGTTCCAAACTGCCAAAACAAATATGTACAAAAGTTCTTGATACGACTTGATTTTCTTTGGTCTTGCAGATTGTATTTAATTTCTGCAAAATAGTCAACAAGATTTCGCTCCCGATCCATATAAAGACTAAAAAGTTTTCGATACACCATATTTACATTGATAAGCAAACCTACATCATCAAAAGCGCCTAAGTCCGCAACATCTTTTGGTTTGTACAATGGGAACTGCGACTTTCGCTTCCAAAATTGTGGCTTATTGTCTTCATTTCACAAAAAATGATATTCTTTAATATGGATATACTCTAAGACATACATAACAGAAGAGCCTATGTATAACTCAGCTGATCCAAAAGGCATGACTTGAAATTTCCCCTGAATTATGCCCCAGCAGAGACATCCTTTCTGCTCGATAGATAACTGGGCCCATAACTAGAGAAAGTCATCATTTTTCCATGGTGTCTTCCAATCATCGAAGGCGATGCCTACTGAGTTAGAATTAAAGTTAGAATCACTGTGTTACTGTACTGTGGGTCCTATCAGTGGATAAGGATCAGTTGGCCTCGCCACGAGGCAAGTCGACGGGACACGCGTCCCGCCAACGGCAACCTGGGTCATGCAATACAGGATTGTTGGCTAAAGCGTCCAACAAATATCCAAAATTTTGTACCGAAATGGTAGCATCCGCATCCGTCAAAAAGATAACTTGATTGGCGTATTCACAAAACATTTTGAATGTGGCATCCTTGATTATAAAAATTTTGGAGTCCTTTGTAGGTACAAAGCAGTTGCTCAAAAAATATTTATCTTCGTCCACGACAACTCTGTTCATAGAAATAACTTTACCATCAAGTGGCAAACCCAGAGTTGTGGAGAATACTTCCTCCGAGATAGTAAAAAACTTGCCTCACACATGAACTTTAAAATCAACATCAGATACTGAGTGGATGGAATTCATGAACTCGGTATTGACTTTATAAAGGATGACTGATGGTTTCACTTTCAAGCGTCCCAACCTGCATTGATTCAGAAAGGATTGGATTGATGCCATCCGGATTCCTGCGCATGCTTTCCAGTTGATAGAAGAGTTGGATCCAGAAGCCATTAAGTCGAATAAATGACGAAAGCTCCGCAGAGCTTAACAAGTCGTAATAGAATGCTTGATCGCAACAATAGTGATCGTAAGTAGCAAAAGCAAGCATAAAAAAAACACAAGAAAAAAGTGTGAGGAGAAAAATAGAAAATGACTATGATATGTAGTGGCGGTGTGACTATCTAATCTGCCACATCATCCATTGGTGGTTTGTGTTGACCTTCTAGATTTCTACAATCTAGGAGATAACTCCTACAATCTGAAAAGATTCTTGAAAGATTTCAAAATCGTCTTGACAAATTCTAGAAAAAAAATCTCGAAAAGATTTTAGAAAAGATGATAGAAAAAACTTGCGAAAGATTTTCGAAACGTTTTTAGTAAAGGTGATAGAAAATTTCTCAAAATATTTTCGGAAATGAAAATACAGTAGAAAATTTCTCAAAAAAAATGGAGATAGATATTAGAAAAATACTCAAACGCTGAAAAGACAGCTAGAAAAAGTTCTCGAAAAATTGGAGAGAGATGCTAGAAAATTTTGCGAGAACTGGGAGGAAGATACTAGAAAAAATTCTCGAAAAGATGGAGAAAAATTCTAGAAAAATGTTAGAAACTGGTAGAAAAATCATAATCAATTCTAGAAAAGATAGGAGAAAAGTCGCAAAAAATTTCAGAAAGAATTTAGAAAAGAATGAGAAGAAATTTTTTTTTTTGGTCAAAGATAATATGTCTTGAGTCTAGACCCATTAATTCGTGTCGGTAATAGTTCGCCTTCAAGTGATTGGAGTTGAACAGAACCATTCTCGAACACCTCTATGACTTTATAAGGTCCAAGCCATCTCATATGAAGTTTTCCAGAGAACTTTTGATGTCGACTATCATAGATCAGCGCAAAGTCATCAGTTTTAAGATCACTTTTTCTGATATGACTATCATATTTTTTCTTTCGTTGTTCCTGAATTTTTTTCGTTAATTTTTGTGAATTTGCACGAGCTTCAGATAGTTCTTCAATAGTTGTCAACCTTTCATTAATACATTCTGCATCTGTTCGTTGAGCTTGAATACGAAAAGTTGTCACCTCAAATTCAACAAGTAAAATAGGATACATACCATAAGTAAGAAAATATGGTGTTTGCTTCGTCGTGATCTTTTCTGTATTTCGATAAGCCCAGAGAACTAAAAGTAATTTCTGATCCCAATCAGTCACATGTGCGATAGTAATCTTGTTCAAGATCTTGCATAGTATTTCAACTCGTTTGCTTTTGGATTATAAGGGGTCAGAAAATATTTTGTCAGTAGCCGTATTGTGTCATTTGGAAAATGTGTACCACAGTCACTTACTAGTTCAAGAGGACAACCATATCTTGTGATTATAGTTTTGAATAAGAACGTTGTGACAGTATTCGCATCGTTTCGTTTCATCGCTTCTGCTTCAACGTTCTTTGTAGCATAATCCGTTGCAACAAGAATATAATGACACCTAGTACGTCGAGTCACGGGTCTGATTGGACCGACAAAGTCAATCTCCCATTCTCAAATGGTGCAAGAGGTAGGATTGGTGTCAATGGCCAATTCATTGCTTTTGTTGGCTTGCCAGATCTCTGGCATGAATCACACGAACGAATATAATTCGATACATCCTTGAACATAGTTGGCCACCAGTACTTGTCAGTCAATATTTTATTAACAATGTTCTTTAAAGCAAAGTGTCCGCCAGCTGTCGACTTGCATAGTATATGGAATGGTCTTTCTTCTAATCGTCCTTCTGGCTTAGACAGACGCCAATAGCAAATGCAGAAACATCAACATAACTATGAAATAAAATAGCCTAGTTGGGTGGTCTCAGAATAGGAGCATTGATCAACCTTTGTTTAAGTTCTTCGAATGCTTTCTACTGTTCATTTGTCCACAAGTATTCCACTTGTTTCTTGAGTAGATGCATAAGAGCGGCGGCAATAGAGGCATGATTTTGGATAAATCTCCGATAATAGCTGACATGTCCTAAGAAATTAAAGCTCTTAGTTCACATAGATTTGTTGGTATCAGGAGGTTCTTTAGAAGCTCGACTTTATCTTTATCGACCTATGTTCCTCTGTTTGATATTATGTGTCCAAGTAAAATTCCTTCTTTCATACCGAAAAAATATTTCTCTGAATGAAGGGATAAACAAGTATCTCGACACTGTTGCAATGTAAGTTTCAGTTTTTGTAGATGTGTTTTTATATCACTATATACATAGAAATTATCAATGAAAATTTCAAGAAAAATCCTTAGGAAGGCAACAAAAATTAAAATCATTATTCGCTGAAAAGTCGCTAGTGCATTGCAAAGACCAAAGGACATTTTGTTGTAGGCATAAGTGCCCCAATCCGTAGTAAACGTGGTCTTTGAATGATCCTCCTTTCTCACTCCAACCTGATTATAACCAGAGAAACCGTCACAGAAACTATAACGCTCTTGACTAGCAACCTGATCTAAGATAGAATCAGTAAAGGGCAGAGGATGACGATCCTTCCTTGTGGCAGCATTAAGCTTTTGGAAATCCTAGCATATTCGTATTTTGCCAGTCTTCTTCTTTGGAACAACAACAATGGGAGAAACCCATTCACTGCTTAAGATGAGATATATAATACATGCCTTAAGGTGCCTGTTGAATTCGTCCTTAACCATGAGAGAGTACATTGGATTGAGACGATACTGTCTCTGTCGAACAAGTACAACATCTCCTTCAAGATCAATACGGTGCTCTCCAAATTCTGTGAGTATACCTTTCAAATCGTCGAGCGACCAGACAAAAACATCTTGGTACTCCTTCAGCAATTCCGTGAATTCAGTTAATTTTGTTTCTCCAAGTGACTTCAAGACATGTACAAATCTGCCAGGTGCAAGTTCAATTAGTTCAGTAGAATCTGGTAGAATGATACCTTCTGTCATACTGGCCTTGGTATGGCCATGAATTTCACGCATGGTTAACTCCATATATATATTCTTTTTGTCAGCCTGGTTCTTATTACCAAATGCTTGTTCAGATTCATCAAATTCGTCACTTGAATCATTATCAGACTCTTTAGAGTTCATGTCTGCAACGTTTATTTTTTTATCCACAACATCTGCTTCAGCGTTGCAGGCATCGAAGAATTCTTCTTCGTAAGTATTCTCATAGCATTTGAAATATTGTACTTCGATGTCAGATGCATTGGAAAAAATATTTAATGCATAAGAAGAATCTTCTGAGGTAAAACTGGTGTCAGACAAAGGAGTTTTACCTTCATATTTGTCACGATTCCCGGTGATTATTTGTTCTGCTGGCTTACCTCGATTATTGGTCTCACTAGTTTGAAATCTCAACTCTCTGGATTTATAGTGAACATTTGCATTTGATTGATAAAGCCAGGGCCGTCCAATTAGCACAGAATAAGATGGCAAACCAAGTGGTTTGATAACTATAAAATTCATTGTGAAAGGCTTGGCTTGAATGTAAATAGTGACATCCTTCAATTCTCCAACAGGCTTTCGTCGCGTCGAATCTGCTAACTTGATATTTTGCTGTGTTTGGTTGAATGTTAGTCAGTCCCAAAGCATGAGCTGTGTCTTCTGTTATTATGTCACGTTTGAACCAGAATCTATCGGCACTTTTTCAATCAAACATTTCGCAATGGTAACATCAATTTTAGGTGTGCCGAGATCTCCTAAATCAATAGACAATACACCAGCATCTGGCAAAGAAACTCTTTCTTCTTTTTAGGGGCAAAAAGACCTTTCAATTACTTACGGTAATAAGTATTGTCTGCCAGCAATTGCTCAAAAGTGATGTTTGGACGAAGAGATCCAATATCAGTCACTATATCATAGTCCTTCATCTTTGCTTTCGAGATTGGCTTGTCAATAACGGCACTAGACAATTTAGTCTTTGGTATTTCATTGTCCCCTTCCTCGAACATGACCACCTTCTGTGCAGCAGCTGACTGTAGTTCAGTATTAATAATATCTTTCGCTTCTGTTGAGATGTCTTTTGCAAATAATTTTGTAGCATTGCGGTCATAGTTGGGGTCATCTTTAAGATCTTCTTTAGTTGTAGATTTATTCGTTGACTTGCTGGAAGATTCTTCTTCGAAGAGTTTCTACGCCTTGTTGAAGATTTCTGTTCGGATTTTGAAGAGCCTTTGCTTCTTGTTGTGACTTTGAATAGCTTTTCCATGTCACTTGGTTAGGACTGGTCTTCTATCTTCGCCAATTTTCCTTCAATAATAACAATCCTCTGCACAACAGCATCAGTCAAAACTTTTGCTTTCGAGTCTGCAGCAGCTAGTGTTGCGGCTTCTATGGCTGGGGGCAGTCATGATACTTGTGGCCAGACTCCCTACAATTCGAACATAACGGTACATAACCAATCGGCTTTCGTGACTGAGGACAATCAGTTGAAAAATGTCCCGGCTCTCCATAGTTGTAACAGTTGTTCGACACTGGCTTAGTCGTGGTTTGTGACTTCATTCGCTGGTCCAATAAATTCAGGAAGATTGTGTCTTCTTGGTGCGAACTTTGGTCTATTTTCTGTGGAAAAAAATGTCTCAAGAAGAAGAAGGCACAAGAGAGCAAACAAAGCAACATTGCACATCAGGATGAGGAGGAGGATGAAGAAGAGTCATCTTTGATGGTTTCCAACATACCTCCATCATCCAAGAGCAATACCAATGATTCTTGGTGGATTGATAGTGGAACTAGCTCCCACATGACATATCAAAAGGACATTTTTTTCACTTTACTTTCTTACAATGATGTACATAGATCAATCTATACTACAAGTAGTCAAGAATGTAAGATAAGTGGAATAGGAACCATTCCATTGTATGTTGGATCATCCAAAAGGATGAATCTTGAGAATGTTCTTTATGTTCCTAAGCTAACTATGAATTTGCTTAGTGTTGGCCAATTACTGGATAATGGTCGTGATGTATAATTAAAGCATGGAGTTTGTTCCATCCTTAGAAATGATGAATGTATAGCTAAAGGCTTTAAGCAAGGTAAATTGTTTAAGCTTGACAGTGGAGAGTGTTAGCTTAGCAAAGGTGGAGATATCAAAGGTGAAACTATGGCACAAAAGGTTGGGCCACTCCAACTTCAAAGCCATGGAAACTATGTGTGCTAAGGAGCTTGCACTCTACCTCCCCAGGCATTTCTCAAAGTGTGGAAAGATATGTGAAGCATGTAGCCTCTCAAAGGCTCACAAACTACCCTTCTCAAGATCTACATCAAGATCAAGCTCTCCTCTTGAACTCATCCATTCGGATGTTCATAGCTTTTCACATGAGTCTAATGGTGGTGCCAAGTATTATGTAATCTTCATTGATGACTATTCTAGATATTGTTGGATGTACCTCTTGTCTAGCAAATCTATGGTGTTTGAGTCTTTTGTAAAGTTCAAGACTTTGGTAGATTTTTTAGAAGAAAATTTATTCGAAATCTCATCTACAAATTTGTTATATTCTGATATCATTACTTATCTCAAGAATCAGATATATCCGGATGGATATGATTTGGAGAAAAAGACAATTTTTCAATATAAGGTATCACCTTATATCATTATTAACAATGTCCTGTACAAGATTGGTGCTGATCAACAACTAAGAAGATGTTTCGAAACTGAAGATATTAAAAAGCTTGTACAAGCCTTACATTCAGAGGATGCTGGTGGACACTTTGCTTCAAAGAAAATTGTTAATAAAATACTAACTGTCAAGTACTGGTGGCCAACTATGTTCAAGGATGTATCGAATTATATTCGTTCGTGTGATCCATGCTAGAGATCTGGCAAGCCAACAAAAGCAATGAATTGGCCATTGACACCAATCCTACCTCTTGCACCATTTGAGAAGTGGGGAATTGACTTTGTCGGTCCAATCAAACCCGTGACTCGACGTACTAAGTGTCGTTATATTCTTGTTGCAACGAATTATGCTACAAAGAACGTTGAAGCAGAAGCGATGAAACAAAACGATGCGAAAACTGTCACAACGTTCTTATTCAAAACTATAATCACAAGATATGGTTGTCCTCTTGAACTAGTAAGTGACTGTGGTACACATTTTCTAAATGACACAATACGGCTACTGACAAAATATTTTCTGATTAAACACATAAAGACAACACTTATTACCGTAAGTAATTGAAAGGTCTTTTTGCTCCTAAAAAGAAGAAAAGAGTTTCTTTGCCAGATGCTGGTGTACTGTCTATTGATTTAGGAGATCTCGGGGCACCTAAAATTGATGTTACCATTGCGGAATGTTTGATTGAAAAAGTGCCGATAGATTTTGGTTCAAACGTGACATAATAACAAAAGACACATCTCATGCTTTGGGACTGACTAACATTCAACCAAACACAACAGAATATCAACTTAGCATATTCGACGCGACGAAAGCCTGTTGGAGAATTGAAGGACGTCACTATTTACATTCAAGCCAAGCCTTTCACAATGAATTTTATAGTTATCAAACCACTTGGTTTGCCATCTTATTCTGTGCTAATTGGACGGCCTTGGCTTTATCAATCAAATGCAAGTGTTCACTAGAAATCCATAGAATTGAGATTTCAAACTGGTGAGACCAATAATCGAGGTAAGCCAGCAGAACAAATAATCACCTGGAATCGTGACAAATATGAAGGTGGAACTCCTTTGTCTAACACCAAATTTACCTCAGAAGGTTCTTCTTATGCATTAAATATTTTTTCCAATGCATCTGACATCGAAGTACAATATTTCAAATGCTATGAGAATATTGACGAAGAAGAATTCTTCGATGCCTGCAACACTAAAGCAGATGTTGTGGATAAAGAAATAAACGTTGCAAACATGAACTCTAAAGAGTCTGATAATGATTCAAGTGACAAATTTGACGAATATGAACAAGAATTTGGTAATAAGAACCAAGCTGACAAAAAGAATATATCTATGGAGTCAACCATGCATGAAATTCATGGCCATACCAAGGCCAGTATGACAGAAGATATCATTCTACGAGAGTCTACTGAACTAATTGAACTTGCACCTAGCAGATTTGTACATGTCTGAAAGTCACTTGGAGAAACGAAATTAGCTGAATTTACGGAATTGCTGAAGGAGTACCAAGATGTTTTTGTCTGGTCGCTCGACGATTTGAAAGGTATACCTGCAGAATTTGGAGAGCACTGTATTGATCTTAAAGGAGATGTTGTACCTGTTCGACAGAGACAGTATCATCTCAATCCAAAGTACTCCCTCATGGTTAAGGACGAATTCAACAGACACCTTAAGGCAGTTACTATATATCTCGTCTTAAGCAGTGAATGGGTTTCTCTCATTGTTGTTGTTCCAAAGAAGAAGACTGGCAAAATACGAATATGCTAGGATTTCCAAAAGCTTAATGCTGCCACAAGGAAGGATCATCATCCTCTGCCCTTCACTTATTCTATCTTAGATCAGGTTGCTAGTCAAGAGCGTTATAGTTTCTGTGGCGGTTTCTCTGGTTATAAACAAGTTGGAGTGAGAAAGGAGGATCGTTCAAAGACCACGTTTACTACGGATTGGGGCACTTATGCCTACAACAAAATGTCCTTTGGTCTTTGCAATGCACTAGCGACTTTTCAGGGAATAATGATTTTAATTTTTGCTGCCTTCCTAAGAAATTTTCTTGAAATTTTCATTGATAATTTCTGTGTATATAGTGATATAAAAACACATATAAAAACGTTCTTGTTTGGCTTTCTCAAAATCATCTGGTTTTAAGGGCTGTATGAGTGAAGGGCATTTCTGAGGAGCTTCACTTTTAAATTTATCTTGTTCTTTCTTTTTAAAAATTTCTTATTAAATTGAAAGTCTTTCTGAGGAGGCTGTTCAGAAAGTGGCTGTTGTCTCGCCCTCTTAGATTTGAGCATATCTGAGAGCTTGCTTAAGGGTAGTAGGCGAGTTTCTCTAGACCTCTACTTTATATTCATCTTTGAGGCCACGGACAAATCCTCTGATTTTCTGATAATCATCCATAGTTTTAATTTTTAAAATTACTTATCGATACTGCGAGATATATTGGATGAGGGATTTATCCTTTATTGTTCTTTCGCAGGCTTCCCAGGCTCTATCAAGCTCATTTTCTGGTAGGAATTCTCTTAGGAAAGCTTCTTCAAAAGCTTTCCATGACCGAGGAGTCTGCCCAGTCTCCTGGAGATTTAACCACCACTTATAGGCCATAGGCCCTAAGGAAAGACTGGTCTCGATAGCTTGCAAATGGTCAGGGGTCTGTTTAAGAGCATGAATGTTCTTCCATTTGCTGAGGAAGGTTTGTAGAATATCTGCATTTCTATCCTTCTCTTCCCCATTAAAAGTAGGAGGCTTTAAATCTTTAAAAACACTCGGGTGAGACCATAAAGTCTCACCCGAAATTGATGGAAGTGGAGAAGGGGATAACTGAGAAGTGGAGGGAAGGCTTCCTTTCGCGGAACTCAAAATCAAGCTTTTGAGTTCAGCGAACGAGTCATCCACACTGGTCTTGAAATTGGCTAATGCCAACTTCAGTTCATCCACTTCTGTTACCAACTGGAGAAACTGCTCATTGGTAACTAGTTCGTCGAGTTCTTCGGCGAACTGTTCATGTTTTTTCAATTCCATGGGTTCCTTCCCTTTACTGTAAGCCAAGGCTTCTGTTTCAAGTTCGTCGAAGCCTCTCTCCAAGGGTTGATCAGGTCCCTGAGGAGTGGTCATCTTGGAAACTGAAAGAGAGGTGCCTCAACTTCTAAAGGAAAAAAAGTCGAAAAGACTAATTTACAACTGTACAAGGGAAGAAAACTTAGCTTTTTCTGAGAACTGTACTTCCACGGAGAGAATCAAGAAAAGCCCTTCTCAGCTCTTCCTCAACTCCTTTCAGACATGTGGTTTCTGAGAAATCTGATTTGAGGTTGGAAAAAGTGCATTGGAAATGTGGGTCGGCTCTAGGCTATGAGCTTGCCCCAACTAGTTGTCGGGGAAGTAACCACTAGTGTGAAAGTCATTGTCTGCATCTCTTTTGTCAAGGAAAACGACATGTCCTAATTTGCAATAGGAAAGAGCACATCCAACTTTGTGTTTAGGTGAATGAGAATTGGTGGCAACAATGATCTTTATAGAAAAACTAATTGCTTGTGCCCGTCGATGACGGGCAATGGGCACTTACCCACAAAAAGTGTCTATATTTTTTTGAAGGCTGTGTTTTTTTACCATTTTTTTAAAACTTATTTAGCTTTTCCTCGAAAGAAAGCCAGAAAGAAAGAAAAAAAAATATGACAGTCATATAAAAAAATGTGATCTTAAAGCTGATGATTATGCGCTGATATATAACAATTGCCATCAAAAGTTCCCTGGAAAACTCCATATGCGATGGCTTGGACCTTATAAAGTCATAAAGGTGTTTGACAATGGTTCTGTGCAACTTCAATCACTTGAAGACGAACTATTACCGACACGTATTAACGGGTACAGACTGAAGAAATACTACCTTTGACCATAATTTTTTTTATTCTTATTATTTTCTAGTATTTTTTTGAAATTAATCACGAATTTTCTTTTATCTTGTCTAAATTTTTTCGTGACTTTTATTTTATTTTATTTTATTTTCTTTTCTAGAAATTTTCTAGAAATTTTCGTGAAATTTTCGAGAATTTTTCTTGACTTCTCTCAATCTTTCAATATCATTTTAAAAAGTATTTTCGAGAACTTTTCGAGATTTTTTTCGTGACACTTAATTAGTTAATCAAATTCTCGTAAATCGTTCTCGAAATTTTTTCTAGAATCTTTTATCTCTAGTTTTTCGAGAAATTTTCTAGTATGTTGTTAAAATTTTTGAGAAATTTTCGTGAGTTTCTATAACATTTTTTTAAGATCCTTCGAGAAAGTTTTGCGAAACTTTCTAGAATCTTTCTAGCATATTTTTGAGAATCTTTCGAGAGTTACTCGACCTACTTTTTGTATCCCTCCACTAAAGATGATGGCCACATGATCATCATTATTCACACGTGTGTACGCTCATAGACATTGTTTCTCCTTAATTTATTTTTTTCTTTTCACAAACGGTCTTCCGTCATTAAAGATCGATCTGGCAAATTATAGACAAAAATATGACAATATGACAATTGATCCTCTGAGAAACCTTCTATTTCTGAAATAATATTTCGCCGACTTGGTAGTAGATAGATCTGAATCACACCTATGCACAGTGAATCAGACGAAGGTTTTTTTTTCTGTATTTTAAGGGTTGTGGTGATTTTTTGGTATTTTTATTATGGTTTTTCTGGTGTTTCTAGAAATCTGCTGGGAAGGATTGTTTGTCATTCAAACTAAAGGTTATGTGATCAAAACCAAAGGCGCTTGCAACTCGGCAAACGTTTCTTGAAAGAGGACAAAAAATTATCAATTCTGATGACAATTATACATACGGGATGTGCAGTTTTCCACTCGTGAGAAAGTCTACTTGAGAGTCCCAGTCGACTCTAAAACCCTCAAATCAAGAGTGTGTGCTAAGTTGTCTCCAAGGTATTGTGGTCCCTTTACCATCAGTAGGAGACTAGGCGAGGTCACCTATGAACCAAAACTCCCACACAACAGTAAGGTTTTTCCAGTCTTTCATGTAAGTCAGTTACAAAAAGCCTTAACCAGATCAGACAATTCACTATAGGCTCTTAGTCTATACAAAATGCCAAAATTCTTAGTAGATGAAATGTATCTAAGAACTCTTTTGGCCATCTTCCAATGTGAAACTAGAGGACTTTGCATGAATTGGCTTAACTTTCCAACACTATAACTAAGATCAAGTCTAGTTATAGTTAAATAAATCAAGGAGCCTATAAGCCTTCTATATAATGTGATGTCCTCAAAGGACACGTCATCACCATCAATAGATGCTTTTACATGTTGCTCCATTGGTGTCTCAATGCCTTTACAATTCTTCATTCCAAATTTATCTAGGATGGATGTAGCATATTTAGATTGACAAATAAACCTAAAATCACATCCTCTAATAACCTCTATTCCTAGAATGAAGCTGAATAGGCCGAGATCTACCATTTCAAACTCTTTTGCCAAAGCAATTTTTACATCTCTAATTCCATCTAGATCATTACCACTCAAGATAATGTCATCTACATACAAAACAAGAATAATGAACTTGCCATCATGAAATCTTAAGTACAATGATGGATCATAAGCACTCATTACAAAATTAATGGAAATGAGAAAAGAGTTTAGCATAGAGTACCATGCCCTAGGTGCTTGCTTGATCCCATAAAGACTCTTCTTCAAAAACTACACCTTTCCTTCATGCTTTGCCTTGATGAAGCCCTCGGGTTGCCTCATGTAGATCTCTTCCTCCAAATAACCATTGAGGAATGTATTTGTGAAATCAAGTTGGAATGGCTCCCAATTGAAGGTTGTAGCAAGACTAATGATCAACTTGATAGTAACAAGCTTAGCCACAGGAGAAAAAGTCTCATCATAATCAGTGCCTTTGGTTTGTAAAAAACCTTTGGCTACAAGCCTAGCTTTATGCTTACTTATTGATCCATCTTGATTATACTTCAATCTAAACACCCACTTGCAATCAAGTGGTTTCTTCCCTTGAGGAAGATTCACAAGATCCCAAGTATGATTCTCAATGAGAGCATCATACTCTATTTGCATAGCATCCATCCAACTCTTAGATTTACAAGCATCTTCATAGCATGTTGGATCATCTAACATTGAAGTAAGAAAGGTGTAAGATGTGAAAGATGATGAGCCTTCTCTTTGATCACCTTGACCATCATAGGTGAGCCTCAATGGCTCGGTCCTTGCCCTTGTAGATCTTCTTGGAGTTCTTGGAGTTCTTGCATCTTGAGGTGGATCCTCAAGTTCTTCTTCAATTGGAGGCTCCTCCTCCATCTTGTCATGATCTTTGGCATCAAGATGATTAGTAGCATAATCATCCAGATCACAAGCATGTCCTTCATAAGAAATAACATCCCTACTCACTATCACCTTGCTAGTTGTAATAGATCCTAACATCATAGTAGGGCAAACACTAACTGATCCACCCAACCTTGCCTACTCCCTGATATAGAGTAAGCCCCTCGTAGCCCAATGTGAGGAGCCACCACTGGCTACAACTCCTATAAATTTGATAACAATCAAGCAAAGACCAATAGCTCAGAATAAACCAAGTGTACCCTTGATGGTGGTCACCAGAACACAGAAGCATAAAGAACCGGTAGCAGATCCAATACCTACTGATTCTATACCATTAACTGATATACCAAAAGCATCTGGAGTCTATTTAAATCTTTATACAGAAAAAAGAAGATATCAGGATATGAGGCAGTGGATTAAACATCTGCAAGAAGAAGAGGAGCTTGAAGCTTCTAGAGCAATAGTCGAAGTACCTGTCATAATAGTTGAAGATATACCTGTCAGAATTGTCGGAGTACAGTTCATCATTACTTTCGTAGTAATGGACCTACCAGAAACACCAAATGTCTACCGAGTCCTATTGGGACTCCCATGGTTATGAGTTGCGCAAGTAATTCATAATTGGGGTACCGGAAAAGTCACTTTTGAAAATCGTGAATGTGCAGTCAAGGTTAATCCTACAACTTGGACTATCAAACCAAAGGTTCAAAAAGAGAATGATGATTCATCAACAACGGAACATACTTGTGACCGACCAAAAAAAAAATTGGGAGTTCATTACGATTCTCAAACCGATACTGTCAACTGGAATGAAGCTCTTACAACGATTGACTGTACAGTAGGATATATGTGTCAACAAGATAATCAATCAAATTTGAGCGAGATTTCATTATTGGATTAAAACTTGGATACACCGATCACTTTTCCATTGAATGTGCTAAATGTAGCTTGGATATCAACGAAACCTATACCATATCCGATTGAAAATGAACTCATTCCTGTGAGTCATGTCTTGACTTATGATGACAATGCAGAACTTACTGATGAGTAGATTCTAAATCATATGGATCTGACCAGATTTGGAGTGCGTAATATTCTTGATGAACCAACAATAAAACTGCCAAAAACAGTTATATTGAAGAAAGACAGGATCACAGGGTCAATGACGAAGAAGCAAGCCAAGCAACATTCTATTACGGTTCTGAAATGAAAAAATCCTTCTCAAAAGATTGATTCAAAGAATGTGCCACCTTATTGGATAAAGACAAAGAAAAAGTCAAGGATGATTCTAAAGTCAGAGTTCTAGTAAGACATCGTCGTCTAGGAAGTCTTCACCTTCGAAGAAGAGTTTATCTTCTCAGAAGTCATCACCTCCACGATCAATTCCTGCTAAGAAGGTTAAGCAAAGATCCAAGATAAGTCCTTTTGACAAAGAACAAGCAGACCCTGCAGTGGTACTTAGAGACAAAGCAGCTTCTGTCTTTAATCTTTTTATTCGCTCCTCCTGTAGATGTTTCTGGAGCGCGACATTATGTTGATTTGCAACCAAAAGTTGCTGCTTCAAAGAATCGTTTTGAGTCTGAAAATTGTCAGACTTGGCCTAAATCGTCTTATTGGTCTGCTTCAAAAAATCAGCTTCCTTTATTAAAGTCTGAAGCTGTGTTTCAAGAGAATGATGTTTTTCGATCAGCTTCGTGTTGTCTGATTCGAGCGAATTGATCTTCTCGAAGGACTCCTTCAGAAATTCTAGTGATTTTCTCTCTAAGGTGATAAGTTGCATCGTGAGTTGACGGTGGTACTTGTCAAACTCATATACTTCAGCCACTAGATTCTTGGCTTTCTCTGTCATGGATCGAAACCACTGGGGCTGGTCGTCTGGTTCTTCTTCATCCACCACAGGTGCCCCAGTGTCGCCTTCAGCAACAATTCGTCCCTTGTCGGATGTATCAGACTGGGTTGCATCATCCTCAAAGGTGGATGCACTCAGTTGCTTCTGAGATGTGGAAGCAGATGCTAGCTTTGAAGAATCAGCAGCTCCATCGGTTTCCATTGCCACAGCTTTACTCTCCATAGCAGTTGTGGCTGCTACTTCGACTGTTGGTGCAGCATCGACTGGAACCGGAGTAGGTACAAAAATTAGATTGGAAAGATCAATTGGCTTGGGAGCCAACATCCTTCCCGTCAGCAGTATTTTCTCTGGATCGGTCAAAATTTGAAAACGAGCGCACAGGCGAGAGACATGGGCTCCAACTCCAAAAAACTTTTGATGTTTGATCCATTGCAAAAAGGCTTTGTAAGTGATAACGCCAAAGCATACTGGATTACCCGCAGGCGCATCCAATATGTAGCCAAAAATTTGTACTGATATTGTCGCATCCGCATCCGTCAAAAATATGTCTTGGTTTGCGTATTTACAAAATAGTTTGAATGTGGCATCTCGGATCATAGAAATTTTGTATCCCTTCGTGGGTACAAAGCAGTTGCTCAAAAAGTGGGCAGCTTCATCCACCGACTCTTTATTGGTCGCAACCAGCTTCCCATCCAATGGTAGTCCGAGGGCTGTGAAAAACAAATCTTCAGAGATAGTGAAGAATTTGCCTCATACATAACTTTGAATTCCTCCTCCGAAATTGAATGGATAGAGTTCACAAACTCTGTACTGACTTCAGAGAGGATGATGGAGGGGTCCACTTTCAAATCACCCAACCTGCATCGATCCAAAAAGGACTAGATGGATGCCAGATGGATTCATGCGCGTGCTTTCCAGATGATAGTAGAGCTAGAACCTGATCCGGAAGCCATTGTTCGAATGTTTAACGATAGCTTCGTAGATCGACAATAGTTCGCAAAAAAGTGATTTGATCGCAAAGAGAATGAGCGCAGGAAAGCATAAACTCGCAAGTAGAAAGTGTAAAGAAGAAAAATGGAAAATAACTCTGATAAGCAGTAGCGGTGTGGAAGGGATGATGATGTGGCATGGTGACTTGACATCTGTCACTTCCATTTATGGAGGACGTGCATGGCTCAGTGTTTGAAACTATAATTTGCCAAATCGATCTTTAATGACGGAAGGCCGTTTGTGAAAAGAAAAAAATCAATTAAGGAGAAACAATATCTATGAGCGTACACACGTGTGAATAATGATGATCACGTGGCCATCATCTTTAATGGAGGGATATAAAAAGTAGGTCGAGAGATTCTTGAAAGATTTTCGAAAATATGCCAGAAAGATTCTAGAAAGTTTCGCGAAACTTTCTCGAAGGATCTTTAAAAAAATGTTACAGAAACTCACGAAAATTTCTCAAAAATTTTAGCAACATACTAGAAAATTTCTCAAAAGACTGGAGATAATGCTAGAAAAGATTCTAGAAAAATTCTCGAAAACGATTTACGAAAATTTGATTAACAAATTAAGTGTCGCGAAAAAAATCTCAAAAAGTTCTTGAAAATACTTTTTAAAATGATATTGAAAGATTGAGAGAAGTCAAGAAAAATTCTCAAAAATTTCTAGAAAATTTCTAGAAAAAATAAATAAAAGAAAAGTCACGAAAAAATTTAGACAAGATAAAAGAAAATTCGCGATGAATTTCTAAAAAAATACTAGAAAATAATAAGAATAAAAAAAATTCTGGTCAAAGGTAATATTTCTTCAATCTGGAGCTGTTAATATGTGTCGGTAATAGTTCGTCTTCAAGTGATTGAAGTTGCACAGAACCATTGTCAAACACCTCTATGACTTTATAAGGTCCAAGCCATCGCATATGGAGTTTTCCAGAGAACTTTTGATGGCGACTATCATATATCAGCGCATAATCATCAGCTTTAAGATCACATTTTTTTATATGACTGTCATATTTCTTCTTTCTTTGTTATTTCTTTCGTTAATTTTTGTGAAGTCTCTCGAGCTTCAGCTAGTTTTTCAATATTAGTCAACCTTTTGTTTATACATTCTGCATCTGTTCGTTGAGCTTGAATACAAAAGGTTTTCACCTTGAATTCAATTGACAAAATAGGATGCATACCATATATAAGAAAACATGGTATCTGTTTTGTCATGATTTTCTTTGTGTTGCGATAAGCCCAGAGAACTGATGGTAGTTTCTGATTCCAATCCATTGCATGTGCAATAGTAATTTTAGTCAAGATCTTACATAAGATTCCATTAGCTCTTTCTGTCAACCCGTTTGCTTTTGGACTATACGGTGTAGTTTTTCTGTGTTTGATCATTTAAAAAATGTGTACCTCGGTCACTTGCTAGTTTGAGTGGACAACCATATCTTGTGATTATACTATTGAATAAGAACGTCGCAACAGTTTTCGCATTGTTTCGTTTCGTCACCTCTGCTTCAACGTTCTTGGTAGCATAATACATGGCAACTAGAATATAATGACATTTCGTATGTCGGTAACATGCTTGATTGGACCGACAAAGTCAATCCCCCACTTCTCGAATGGTGCAAGAGACAGGATTGGTGTCAATGGCCAACTCATTGCTTTTGTAGGCTTACCAGAGTTGATGGTCAGCACCAAGCTTGTACAGAACATTGTTAATAATTGTATAAGGTGCTACCTTATATTGAAAAACTGTCTTTTGCTCCAAATCGTAACCATCCAGATATATCTAATCCTTAAGATAAGTAATAATATCAGAATATAACGAATTTGTAGATGAAATCTCGAATAAATGTTCGTCTGGAAAATCATCAAAAATTGGTATATGTCGTACTATACCAACAGGGTTAATATAGATTTTGTAGTAAATAATGTCGTTCCCACAGAGGACAACGTTAGAAAGTTATGTTTTTGGTACAATTATGACAAGTGGTTTCGAGTGTTATTCTGGTTGTCGACAGACATTAAAAAGTAACCAATATTACTTATGTTTGGGAGGGGTAATGTTAATAAATTCAAAACAACAATCTGGTCTCTGTCAATTGAATGAAGTGTGTTCTACAGATGAGATGTTATCAGAGTAGTACAACAGTACTACACTCTGGCTGATTAAGGTGTCAACAGATAATCGAGAATTGTTCGATGTATTCGCAACTGTGCAGACAATTAATTAATCGCGTTCGCGAACTATTCGTTTCTAGACAAAAGTCCTCAACAACTAAAGCCTAACTTAATGGTTAAAGAACACGAAGAGTTTTAGAACAAGTTAGAAACTTATGTCAATGCCAATCAGGAAAACAGATCAGAGACTCAATTTTTCAGACAGGGAGTGTCATCTCACATGTATACATACAGCTTTATTCAATGATCGTGCTAGACTGTACCAAAGATAGTCGTTATTCAAGTGCCAAAAAGAAAGTATTCGCGACAGACGAATAAGATGGTTTAAAGACAGTTCTTTAGAGCATGCTTTACAGAAACACAGCAAACGATTGTAATGCACTAGAGTGTCCGTATGATCAGAGAGTAATTCATGAAATGCGTTAGAGATTGTTAGCAGACTCAAAATCAATCACACTCAGTAGTGCGGAGAACAGAGATAAGAGAGAATAACTCACAGAACTCTATTCACTTCTTCAATCTCTTCCATAAGCATAAACTCTTCTCTCTCGATGATCGAGACTGAAGTGTGAGTTCTATATATGTTCTACGGGGCGAACAAACACACCTCTAAAACAACAGGTGCGTCGCTCTCGCGAAAGGGTCTAGTTAACAATTAGACTGAAAATACGTTCAACTATACCATAGGAGGTATACTTAACTATGAGTTAAAGTTACTCTAGTTTATCATGTCTTTTTGTATCTAGTCGTTTTGTATGAACGACCTAGTAAAGGTTGTCCAAGACAATGTCTTTTCCTTTTGAAGGTCTTGCCCTTAATTACAAGGCAAGTACTTAGGAGAATATATTTCCGAAAAATGACTTAGGCCTCTTTATGATTTATACTTAACCGGCTCATATCTTCATTTTCGAGTATATCATGCCATATTTATGTTGATATTCAATTTTTAACATTTTCATGGCATCACACATCACCTCAACCTGAGCAACAGCAATCATTATGGGTCGGATGAACCATATATGGATCCTGCCATAAATGAATATTATGCAGCCTATGCAGCTCAAAGTCAGCGTCGGGGTGGGAGAAATAATGGATGCTACGGATGCGACGAAGGACACAAAATTGTTGAATGTCCTTACAAGGGACAATATACATCCTTCTACCAAGAATGCGGTTATGGACACTGCTACAAGAACTGTCCATTGAGAACTGGGACCAGAACTTCATTGCGATACAACCAGCAATAGTTCCAGCGGGGATGCCACCGAAAAAGCAACGGTTCCATGCCCTTGTGTTGGCCTTCACGCGAGCACATAAGAGGAAGGAAGTGGCTCTCTCACCACGACCATCGGTCATTGATCATCCAACCCTCAATTTCAACGCCACATCCGAATGTGAGGGAAGAAAGGAGGCAGTATTAGAAGATACGGCAGTGGGTACAGAGAGCGCAAGCGGAGGAGAAGACACAAGAAAAACCCACAACTATAGAACCTCTTGCTAACGAAGAACCAGTACCACGAATGGGCTCACCACTGTGCACTGATCAAAACAATCGGTTGCATCATCATGGACCACCTTTCTACATGGTGGAGCTTGAGGAACTGCATACGAAAGTTCTCGCCAGTTGCTAGCAAGCCGTGTCAGCTTATCTCTGGGAGAGTTGTTGCGAATTGCACCACAAGCTAAAGGCCTTCTGGTTGAATGGGCCAAAACAGAAGCGAAACCTGTAATACCAGAGCCCGTATATTGTGCGAGCTATGACGAGACAAGCAAAATCCTCCACATTGGGACAGCGTGAGAAAGTGAAGAACACAACATCACCCTACCAATCAAGCACAAGATATTTGAGGACGAGATAGCAGTCATAGATGGAGGATCAGGTATCAATTTGATCTCCACTACTTTGTATAAGAAGTGGGACTTACAGGGATTGAAGCCAACAAAATTTGCCATCAAGTTAGCAGATCAATCCTGTGTAAAGCCAAAGGGTGTAGTCAATGACATCCCTGTGAAAATAACAGGCATGCAGTTTGTGATCACTTTTGTAGTGATGGACATACCTGAGTCCCCTACCGCATACTATGTTTTACTGGGAAGACCATGGTTGAAGACTACGCAAGTAGTTCACAACTAAGGTACAAGGAAACTCACCTTTGAGAATAGAGAGCAGGCTGTAAAGGTCGATCGAACCACATGGGCGGTAAAACCTATTGCATCCAAGGTTGATGATGGATCATCCACGACAGACCATATGATCGATCGCCCAAGGCAAGCCAAGGGGGATCACTACGATTCGGAGACAGATGTCATGATATGGACGGATGCATTAGCAATGATTGACTGCCAAGCATGTCAATATGAATCGGATCATGAACCCAGCACATCTTCACCCAAGTGTTATACCATGGACAAACCAATTACAATTGGGGTGAATATGATCAACGTAGCATGGATGTCAGCAAAAACTATTGAGAACCCAATGGATGATGATTTAGTCCCTTGGCAACATGCTCTGACTTACAACAAGGAGATTGAGTT
Source organism: Diphasiastrum complanatum (assembly GCA_029204225.1). Classification (NCBI taxonomy): domain Eukaryota; kingdom Viridiplantae; phylum Streptophyta; class Lycopodiopsida; order Lycopodiales; family Lycopodiaceae; genus Diphasiastrum; species Diphasiastrum complanatum. The sequence goes on along the minus strand of MU832121.1, from coordinate 8,918 downwards.
GACAGATGAATAGGTCCTACAACATATGGACCCAGATTGCTATGGAATCAAGACAGTACCAGCTCAACCGCCGCAAAAATTTGCTATGGCAAAAGTTTCTAAAATAGATCCCCCAAGGACACCTGCGCAAAAGAAGAGCCAGATGAAACAACACTACAACTAGGTGATCCGATGGAGTGATCTACATGAAGAGGCTATAGCTACAGTGGATGTTGATATTCGCAACCACAAGGTGAATATCTCACCACTTCTGAAGAAAGACAACAAGGACAAATCCAACTTTGTGACAAGAAAAGACAAAAAGAAGGTGTTGGATTCCTTGAAGTCGATCAGAATGGACTCAGATGTAGCATCATCTTCGTCACAGATGACAGAAAATCAAAAAATTACCAATTGGGCTAAGATCAACATGCTGGAGGAGGAGTCTCATCGAGCACCAATTCACGAGTGCCTGAGACCTTTAAGAATTATGCCTTGGATGACGTGGTGATCATGATGCTGCAAGCACAACGAGAACCTGATCAAAGTCAGGAACCAGCAGAACAAATCTTCAAGAGACCTACGCAAACGCAATCGATGAATCTTGTCGAGCCAAGAGAAGAAAAGATAGTGCACATGGGAGAGCAGTTAACGCCCACACAATTCAAAAAACTATGATCATTGTTGGTGGAATACAAGGATTGTTTTGCATGGAATTATAGTGACTTAAAGGGTATCCCACCAACGGAAGTTCAACATACCATATCTTTGGTAGATGGAGCAGTCCTCAAGGTGAGCCGTTATTACCGCTGCAACCCAACTACACGGAGTTGATCAAGCAAGAGTTTCAGAAACTGCTAGACACCGATTTCATCTATGAAATCGAGCACACGGAGTGGGTGTCGCCTATAGTTATGGTACCCAAGAAGAACGACAAAATGTGAATCTGTGTAAGTCTGAAGGCACTAAATGTAGTCACCAAAAAGGATCATTTTCTCTTACCATTTACGAAAAGTGTCCTGGATAGAGTAGTTGGAACGGAAGCCTACAGTTTCCTGGATGGCTTCAGTGGTTACAATCAGGTGAAGATAGCGTCTCAAAATCAGCACAAGACCGCATTCGCCACTGAATGGGAGACTTATGCCTATAAGGTGATGCCATTCGGACTTTGTAACGCCCCAAGCACTTTTCAGAGAGTTATGCAGGCGACGTTCAAAGAATATGTGCAAAAAATTTTGAAGATTTTCTTAGACGATCTGTGCGTGCATGGACCTAATGCTGGGCACCTATCTAACCTAGAGAAAACGCTACAAAAATGCCGCAAATTTCAGATCTCCTTGAACCCAAAAAAAATGTCAATTTTGGATTACACATGGCTTGATTCTTGGCCATATAGTATCTAGACACAGGATCGCCACAGACCTATTGAAAATCAATCAGACAATGAGATTGGATCTAGATTTTCAATCAAGAACTATCTCAATTCAGATCTGCAAAATTCTTTTCACTTGACAATAATCAGATTTTTGATTTTTGGAAAAAGATCTATGATCAAGCGATCAACACTTCTAAAAATGATAAATTCTCATAATCATAATCTAATTGATCCAAATTTGCCCCAAAATTTGACATCCAAGTCTTCATTTGAGTACCTATTGCAAAGAAAGTTATCACACATCAAAGCTTCACCCCAAAATAACTTAGGAAGATTTGCATTTACCCTCATGGATTTAGCTCTTTCAAAAAGATTGATCTTCCTCTCTTCCACACCATCTAGAACCTTTGAGTTTGAAAGCTTCCTCTTGATCCATGATGTGCCACACAAACCTTCTTGAACTCGGTTGATAGGTCTTCATTTGCCAACTTTAAGCACTTGATCTTCATGTTGAATTGACTCTCCACAACATTCTTGAAGTTGAGAAAAACAACAAAGACTTCTTTCTTACTCTTTAGAAGAGAGATCCAACAATATCTACTAAAGTCATCAATGCAATTCACAAACATCTTTGCTCCTCCATTACTTGGGAATTTGACATTGAACAAAGCTCACCAACTTGCTTTTTTGCCTTCAAACCACCATGGTTAGAACCAACATATCCATCAAGCTTGTAGAGCTCACCTTGTCTTTTCCTTGGGCAATCAAGACTATCTACCCACAATATCATGAACTTTTTCACTCCCCTAAGATTGAAACACACTCTTGAAAAGTTTGGAAACTTCAAAATCCAGAGACCTATCAACTTTAGGGTTTTCACAAAAACGCAAAATATTGAATCAAGCAAAAGCTATATGCAAAAGCTAGAATCGTGATACATCTACTAATAGAATGCAACATCCACAATCATGAGCAATTTTTGTCTCCACATTCTAGTAAGTGGATTCAAAAATTGGCCTACTCCAAGTGATTTGACCTAAAATGATGCTAGGATCACAAAGATCCACTTTCTACACTTGAAAATGCTTGATTTGAGATAGAAACCACTTCAACTTCACATAGAATTGATGGCGCCCTCAAATCCACCTCTAGATTTGGCAAATCCACCAACTTTAGCCTACAACCTTCTCTGATACCATGTGAAAAAATCAGATCCAAAACATGCTTAATGGATCATTAGATCTTTGGCTAAATTTGGATGCACATCTATGTTCATCTACAACCTAGAAATCATGCATCTACCATGCTAAAACTTGGAAATACATGAAGATCTGATCATAATCACTAAGAACTGATATAGTATTATCCATGTCCGTACAACATTAGTAATACATTGTCCTTCACACGATTTTTTTAGTTTTTCAAATAAGTCCATCCACCAATGCTAATCAAATTCATCAAAAAATATAAAAGTGCTTGAATGCTAAACCCAAATGGTTTGATAAGACAAATGGATCAACCTCATGATGTTTTCTTTAAGATTTTCTTCTTCTATCATGGATTTTAAAAGAGAAAATGGTGCAAGCTACTTGAGTATAAGGCACATAAAGCAAAAACCAAACTCCAAGAAGTAACCATGCAATCAAATTTTACTAAACTACCATGTAATTTCACTTTGATCACATTATGTTTTAAACTATACCAAAAAGATATATTTTGATTTTCAATAACAATGCTGCCCTTTCATGATTTTTTGGCAACAAATGTTGAAGATCACTACATATTTGAGGGCAGTACGTTATGACAAAGCTATTAATCCAACTTTCATGTCACAGAATTATACATCAAATGTTATTACCAAATCAACATTTTGGTCAAAGGAAATACTTCTATAATTTATAAGCACTTTTTTATTCCTGTTTTGAGTATTTCTACATGTTCCTACAAGCCTCCAAATCGATTTTCCATTCTATTTTACTTGCTAGAAATGAAATGATTGCAAATTCAAACCTTGGTCAACATGAAATATTTTGTTTTGTCTTGTTTTGTAGGATTTTATTTCAAAATTTCGTGTGTATACTTATATTTCATCCTTGAAGATGAGTTCGATGCATTTGCTTATTCTCTCTTTCCAAGGTTTGTGGTCAAAAGATTGGACAAGTAGGTTCCAATGAGCTCACAATAAGCAATCTTGAAGGTCTAGAAGTGCAAGTGGTTGTGGTTAGGAGATGATTGGTAAGTTGAACTGCCCAAGGTTGAGAAGAGAAGATGGCTTGGTTAAATCAAATTGTAGGAGAAAATCGATGGTTCTAGGAAAGTGTTGGTTCTAGCATGCGAAGTTCTGATAACTTTCAAAGGAATTGTTTATGAAGCATCTGAATATAATGAAATGCATTAAGTTGCAACCAAGGACTGAACAAGCACACTTTCGAGCAAAAAGTTCTTGCTCAATATAGGAGTGGTGAAGTATAGAGATTGATGAACACTAACATAGACCTTTAAGCCAGTGAGAAGTAGGAGTTTTAACCTTACAAAATCAACAATATCCATATTGAGCATTTGTGAAAAACTCAAAAAACTGAGATTGAGGATATTAAACATTCTAATATCATCATGATTCAATTTTGAGAAGGCATTACTAATTGCAAAGTCTGTTATATCGGAGCTTGTACTAGATTCCTTTATCTTGTATGTCCCGACAATCGCATCGAACTCCAAACCTCAAGGTCAAAAGGGAAGTCGCCAACCATTAGACACATTGTGGTGACAAACCTTGTGATAATTTACTTTGAATAAGAGTGGTTTTTGTAAATATGTCTAGGCCTTAACAATAGAGGAGAGGACATAACCACCATGTATAAGATCGTTGTGCATAAAATTTCTTTTGGAGCAAAAGGATTTTGTTGTGAATGCAAAGTTTTAATGATGTCTCAAATTGGAAAATTAGCATACAAATGAAAGATTTAAGTGAGAAAATACTCCAAAACAAATTGATGCCATTCTGTGAGGCTCCTCCATTTAGTTCATAAAAATGTTAAAACTGATTTTATGTTAATTGTACAGTAAAATGTACAGCAGTTCCTCATTCTCAGCTTCAGCATTAATAAATATTCCAGAATAGAAAAGTGAAAAGAAAATCTTGTACTGAAATTCAAGAAACTTGGTTATGGAATAATGATAATATACACATCAGAGTTTGATCCTCGGGACATTGGGCAAGGGCAACCCTGTCTATGAACAAAGTAATACAAATCTTTATTACCATGGGGAAAACGGAACCTGTTGGTAGGCAGGAATAGGTTCTATCTTGAAGTGGTCCAAAAAGATTGTGTTTCAGCATGAAAAGCTTTAGCCAGATGAATCCCACTTCTCTTAGTGCATCAGCAATATCTCAATTCCGTGTTGTGCCAGATCTGCCTATTTCCATCATAGCACGTGGAGACGAAGGTAAATATCTTAGAATGGGCATGGATTGGTTCCTAAAAGTATCATGTGAAGATCCTTGGGAATCTTCCAACTCCACTTTAATCTCATCCCAGCCACCAGCATCTTCCAAAATTCTTTCATCCATAGGAGTATTGCTTGAGCCACCATTGAGGCCCTCAGGAGAAGCTCCTGTAGAGCCCTCATGGACTTCCCCAAGCTTTGCTTTTTTATGTGCCTTCTTACGCCATCCATGCAGTGACTCCAGAACCCCCTCCTTGAAGATGGCTTTCTTATAAGTGGAGCCCATCTGCGGCATTTTGTAAATTAAGAAATAAGTCAAACCGTAAGAACAAAAGTCTCTAAGTATTCTCGAGAGTGTAATATATAAGACATGATGATACCTGTGTGACAAGGGCATAAAGTGGCAACGTACTGTAGCTGCAAAAGACCTGCACCACAAGTCTGTGACCAACACAGCCAGCCCAGTTTTTAGCTAAAAGCAATAATTCAGCTCCAATGTTGACAGGATCACTTGTTGCATAATCTTTGATGAGAAGCTACTTTTACTATATGACTGATCAACACGGGAGCCCAAAACTTAATCAAGGCACAAATTGCTTGCGATGAAACCAGATTCATAATGATATCGTTTCCTACTTTAATAGATTTAATCAACAGAGAGCAAATATATTGGAATTTCCATGGGCAATCTAGAAACATTGCATACCCTGATATTAAGCGCCCATAAACCAGGTAGTGCTTGCGCAGAAAGCAATGGCGAGTTCCAAACTGCCACTGTAACGAATGGTAGAGGATGATGAGTTTCATGTCAAAGATGTTTTAAAAGAAAACAGCTCCATGAATTACAAAAACTATGGCAAGTCTTATGCTGATGCAGGCCTAAGACTCCTTCCGTGATATCGAATCAAAGATATCTATTGAGATGCTATACTTCTACAGACGTCAAGAGAAAGGAAGCAGCACATATTCAATCTATGCCAACAACAGGAAATACAGTCCATATAAGATTGAAGAACTGACAAAGTATGAGAATTGGCAGTAGTTTGTGGACATAATTTCTGGATTGATTATGGATCAAAGGTAGCAACCGTTTAGCGTATTGGAGCCATTTGGCCTGCAAGACTTCAGAATATTATGTACCATATCTGGACACTGTTATCATAAGTGGTCATAAATTGGTAGCTTCACCTAGTTACCTAGGGACCTAAGTGATTCTTCGAAGTGCATGCCATAAGTTAGCGTATTGGAACCATTAGGTGTTAGATCTTGATCTAGATGCTTTACACTATGATTTAAGCAAGAGCAATGGATCAAATGATCAAAAACATGGATGGGCGGCCTCACACGTGTGGAGGACAGTACCAGTACAGCCTGTTCACAGAGATGTACCATATCTGGACACTGTTATCATAAGTGGTCATAAATTGGTAGCTTCACCTAGTTACCTAGGGACCTAAGTGATTCTTCGAAGTGCATGCCATAAGTTAGAAGGCCATTTTTGCCATTTTCAAATTTAGACTGTTGCCTGACCTAGTTTGCAACTATAGATAATAAAGTATTGAGAGATATGAAAGGCAGCAACACTAAACATCAAAATATGTCTCATATCACAAAACCAACTTCAGGATCCTAGACTTGAAAAGTTGCAACCTTGCAATTTGATTCATCAAAAAGGAAGACAGAGATTAATATGAAAGTTGTGTTGCACATACCAAAGCCCACAAGAAGGTCGCCAGCTCAAATGAATTCTGTAAGAAGAACAGGAGGATAGCTTTAGTTACTACATGTAAATTTTTTATTCTCAGCTGTAATAACTTGGTCAATGTAAATTCAACAGACAAGCTGGTGGCAAGCCTTGAAAATACCTGAAATAGAATAAAATGTATCAATGAAAGCATCATCTGAGGTCTATTAAGCCAAAAAAGATCATCACGGGGTCGAATTTGTGGATCATAGCGACCCTGGATCCCGGCATCTTTCCAATGCAAGGGTCGCTATTACATGCTGAAGTTTTGCACCCACCAGCAATATCAGCTGCAAACATAGCATAGCCTTTAGATCAGTATATCCGGATTCATATAGGACACAACAAGAAGCTCCTTTTGTGTATTTGGAAAAAAAACAGCAAATAACCAGAAGTTCAGCTGTTTATGATGGCACTCCAATTGCAAAAAGTGCAAATTTTGGGCAGCCGGTGTAGGAAAAATCCTTAAAGGCCCATGAAGCTCTAGGAAGACCACTCATTTTGCTGGATTGCAGAAAATCATACTTCTAACTATCTTAGGCACATTTTCGGACGTTTTGGATGATACCAAATGACAACTATTGCAACCAGCCAATGTTGCTGAATAGGTCAAGGGCACTACATGCATATGTTGTAATTGATCAAGCAGCCAACATATCCACTCTCTGAGGCCAATGCCAATTACGACTGAGTTGGCGGGCATAAGGCTTCCCATCTTTTCAAAATCGGAAGAATCATCATTTCAGGTGGTTCACATTCTCCGAGAAAAAAATCGAAAGAATCAGTCTACTTTTTGGCATGCCAATATTTTACAAAAATTGTCTAAAAAAATCTAGAAATCAATAATTTGTCTTGCATTTCACATAATTTACTTCTTACTTATACCTAAATAATGTAGAATCTTCACAGCAATGGCCTATTTCAAGTGCTGACTCTTGAGTGCACACAACAATCTACTAAATTTGGCAAAATACAAACCCCATAACCACTATAGCTGAAATATAACCTTCTGGCATGATCTTTTTGAAATTATAAACAAGATCCAAACTCAAATATAACCTCGATCCATTGTCCATAATAGAGTCAAGTAAGATAAGGTCACAAAAGGCATCTCTCTCTCTCTCTCTCTCTCTCTCTCTCTCTCTCTCTACACGATCAGGGGGAGAAATGTTTATGTTGTGAGACACCCACGAGACTCCATTCGTTAATTACATATGAGGATCCACATTGTGTAGCCTTGACGATACAAGGACGCTGACTTTGAGAAGAGACTTATCCGAAGGCCATACCTCTTCACATCACTAGATGATCACAGAGTTCTTTACTAGATGAAGACAGAGATCTATAGAGGATATAGAGGACAAATTAGAGGATAAGATAGACATTCCAGTGAGAAACAGACATTGCACTAGACATCAGTGCATTAGGTCGAGCCACATTTTGAATTTGAGACAGCAAGCGATCGCCAACATAGCAACAACAATAGCAACAATGTAGACCTCATGCTTGGCCTAATTACAGAGACATGACATGACAACAAAGATTCAGAGATGATGACATCACCGCCACATCCATCACATGCTTTTTTAGGAGGATTGATAGTGACAAATAGAGTCAAGAGAGTTTTTTTCTCTACTTATTTTACTTATTGTACCTTAGTGAGGTAGTGCTCTCCTTCTGAAAACTTAGTATTGCTTGACAAGGATTTATTTCATGATAGATTAGTTAAATTTTCCTTATTATTGTTATTTATGGAGAGGATTTTTTTACGCTCCTATGGTTATGATACACTTGACATGTACTTATCAGCCTTTTGTACTTACGAATAACAACAAGACATTAATAGAGCTTTCTTTCTTTATCTCATCAACACAATTCTAGTTGTGCAATCGAACCTCCTCCAAATGGATACATCCATTGAAAAAATCAAAATAGAAGTTACAACAATAAAAAATGAACCATCCTCTCAATAAGCTACTTTAGCCAAGATTTAGTGACTCAAACGTCAAGTTGAACAACATCAAACTGTTGTCCAATCATGGGCAAATGTTCTCAGGTTCAGGCTATTCCTCCACCTTTGTTTATCTAAGCTACATTTCAATGAGAACCGACTACACGAGCAGAAAGCTTTAATGTTCGGGTTAGAGTCATTTTGAATTTCCAAATTTTTATTAAAGAAGCTAGAAAGTTTTTGGATGACAACCTTCTACACCACATTAGAGGTATGGAAATAGCGTGGCGACCTAGAAGGGTTCGAAAGTCCTCATCATACATTTCACATCAATATCTCACCATCGTGAAGTGTTGCAAAAGACACCAAAATTGCAGGATACCAAGATATATTTGGACAAAGATCTCACTTTGGTTCAAGTG